>JXTC01000160.1:211275-439924 GCA_002914845.1 Trema orientale
GTTAAGGATTGATAAAATCCTTAAATTATAAATTAATTGAATCGATCAATCTTGCTTTAGAGAATTAATCTTCCAAATCAACAGTTTCAATTTTTCTATCAATCAATTAGAAATTAATAAAATCAATCAATCAAAGATTGATAATTATCTTAATATAGATGTTTACGTTGAAATACTTACAAGATCAATTTATTACTTGAAATAACTTTACGTGGGATACCTACCTTTTTCTTTTTTTCAACTTAATTTAATTTCTGTTCCAATGGTAAAGAAAATGATGTTACATTGGATTTCTCAAGCAAATGAGAAACCGAAGAAGAAAATGATGAAAAGCCAAACGTTTTTCTTTTTCTTAGAAAGAAAAAAAATTAGCAGGGGATATAATGAAAGCTTCATTGATCGATGTGTATTTCAAAAATTAAATAAATACAAAAAATGACTTAAAAGAAGACTTGGAGAGCAAGTCCACCAATAAATTTCCAGCAAAAAACAAAAAGGTCCACCAATAAATAAATGAATGATATGATTTTTGGGTGTTTTTTTTTTCAAAGGAAAGTAATAATGAATTAATTGGATTGGACAATTGGATTGAAAAGCCCTTTTGCCAAAATGGGTTTTGACTAAGACGTGGAATAATGATTGGGGATAAAAAATAAGAATCAATTAATTGGATTGGACAATTGGATTGAAAACCCCTTTTACCATTTTGTCTAAGACGTGGAATAATGATTAGGGAAAGTATCAAAGTACGGAAAAAGTGTGGATGCTTTGAAAAAGGGCAGCGGTACCATCACTACATTAACATTAATTCGTAATTCTAATTACTAAATTAGGTTGTATATGAATTTATTTAAAATATAATTAAATAGACTGATATATCATGTGATATTGGGTATTATATAATGTCTAATAGCATTATTTTTTAAAAAATGATTAATACTAGGAACACATATAATACATACACAAAATATATACATAATCATGTGACGTGTTTTGAGCTACTTACATACCTAATAGAGTTCTATTTCAAAAATCATGAATGATTAAAATTAATGACACATTCTTATGTGTATATCTTGTAAATATATTCTGTGTTTCTCTAGTATTACTCTTAAAAATTACGGCATCTTCCATAATACTTGAAAAATATAACTTATGGAGTTGAAACTTCAAAAAATACGAAACGTAGATAGATTTCATTTCCCCTAATATGGCCTGACAATGCTGATATCATTTAGGAAAAAAAAACAAAAACAAAAAAGAGGTCAACCAACGCGTCAGAGACACACGATGCCTATAGATTTATCACTTTTATTTTTTTTTCCTAATTTATTTTTCAATACCCTTTTACTCTTTTACGCTCAGTGATGGAGCCATCAATTTTGTCTAATGGAGGCTAGAACTTCATTTTATCTATTTATGGGGGCTACTCTATAATTTTTCAATTTCTGTGTGGAAGCTTTGTATATAATTTAAAGTAAAATACTATACATATATATAGGTTGCCAATCCAGTAGGTATTTTTCTTTTTTTACCTATGTAAATGTATTTTTTTTTAGTCGTTAAATCATCATCTAATAGTGATTTAATGGCTATAATGAAGTGCATAGAAAGACGTGTATCATTAATGTTATTTCTCTATCTTATTTTTTAATATAAAAAAATGTACAAAAAAAAATTTTCATTAGCCAAAATGATACCTATGTATATGTAAAAAAAAAAAAAATACCTACTGGATTGGTGCCCATATATATATATATATTGGCCTTTTAAAAGAAAATATAAAAGGGAATGAGAGCTTGAGCGGTTGAGCCCTCAGTGAGGCTCAAGTGCTTCCGTCCCTATTTATACCATTTCACATTTTCGCTTTCACTAAATTTATAAACTATTTGAATCTCAATAATTATGAAAATTTCAATTATACTATCGCATATTCTTTCAACAAAATTTTAAAATCATATAAGTCGCACTTTTAATGTAATTAATTCATAAGTACTTTTTTTACAATAAAAAACACCCATCTCCCCTATTAATTTTTTAGATACCATATATAAAATGATAGAATACTTATGGTAACCTCAATTTTTTTTTTTTTTTTTTTTGTAATAAGAACCCCAAATTCCACATTTAATTTCACTATATATCATAGATAACCTAGTGTGACATATGGTAATCTCTTTTTTTTTTTTTTTAAATCTAATTTCTCCCAATACTATAAAAAACCTCTTTTGTTGCAATAAAAGATAGTCGACTCTCATTCTAATTTCTTTGAATACCACATGTAATAATTTAGATATTTATGGTAACATCTTTGTTTTCCATTTTATTCTCTTATGCATCCATCGACTTTTTTTTTCCCCTTTTAATCAAGAAATGCCAACTCCTTACGCTTTTGCTGGAAACCATTGGTAGCCTACTATAGGATACCTATATTAATTTTTATTTTTTTAAGTGAGTACCTAACTCCTTTTTTCATGTCATGTGATACCACGGTAATTTGGTCAGATACCATAAATAACTTGGTAAGATATTTATAATAATTTTATTTTTTATATTATGAAGACCTTCCATTTTCCATTTCCATACCATATGTAATATGTTAATACAGCTGTGATAACTTTTATTTTATTTTATTTTCTAATGTTGTTTTAAGAACAAGGAACGTATCACTTTCATTATTTTGTGTTGGATACCATAGGTAATCGAATAAGATACTTATGATACCAAGGCAGAAATTGTTGATGTCACCAAAGTTACTCATTAAAAATATGGGATCTAATAAGAGTTTAGTACATTAAAAAGATATTTAAAGCTTGGCCTATTAGTTAGTCTTGGTATGTTGAATGATTATTTAGAGTCTGATTTCCAATTTCCTCGGATACTATAGACCATCTTCTCTCTCTCTCTCTCTTTGCGATAACCAGCGTCCAAACTCATTCCAAGTTTCTTATATACCATAGGTAACTTGTAAAGATATCTTCGGTAAACCTTTATTATTAATATTATTAAGACTGAAATAAGAAATGCACCACTCTAATTATGATTTTCCAGATACCATAAGTATTCTACTGGATTATAGGATACCCATGAACCTAGTATGATACCCATCGTAACCTCCTAGGTTCCTTTTTTCTCCCTTTTATTTTTTTGTTCCTTTATGGAACACTGAACTACAACCATTTATAGTTATCTATGGTAACCAATAAGTGATCAAAATTAAACTGATAGTAACATGTGAATGACTGTTAGTAATGCACCAAATTTATAATGGTAACATGTAAGGATATTTATAGTAACTTAACAGGTTACTCTTATTCCAAGCTCTTTTCATAAGTAACACGCAACTCTAATTCTATATTACTCTCATAAGTAGTATGTTAGGATACCTAAAGTAAACTTTTAATGTTTTTTGTTTTTTCTTTTTAAAATTTTTTAAGCTTGTTCCAGCCTTATTGCTCACATTTTCTTGTATGCCTTCTAGATTACATGGTAGGGAACACCAAACATATCTTTTACTTTCTAGAGAATCACGCTTAACATTGTTGATACTTGTAGTAATAGTTTGCAATAAGAAAACCCCCGACGCCACTTCTAATTTCTAGGATATGTTAATCCTTCTTAATTTTTTTTTTTTATTTTCAATTTACTCGAATACCATAGGTATCTTGTGAGATAATTAAGGTATCTACAAGAATACCTATGGTAAGTTTTATAATAAAAAATACCAACGCATTCCCCACCAATACTTTAGGGAATGTGATTACCCGTAAACACTCATTTCTTTTTTTTTTTAATTATTAAAATTGTAAAATATAATTTTAGGACAGTTTAGTAAATATAATGCATTCCCATTATTTTTCGTGGGTTAAGTAAACAAATGAATAGTATTCTAATGAACATGATGTTGGAATATTTGTCCTAAAAAGTAAATTTCCAATTTTACTCTTTTAATGTAAACAACTTTCTCTTATATGTAATTATGAAATTTGCTTTCTCCCCTTTTTGGACAAAAGATCCAGAGGCAAAGTAAATACACATAAAAATAATTGAGAAAAACTGTCAATCACAAAACATCTGATAACTTTCTCTTATATGTAATTATGAAATTTGCTAGATTAAACTGTTTCAGTTGAATAGTTTATTTATCTGAAAAAGATTCCATGACTTTATTTGTGTATAAAGAAACAAACATGATTAAGTATTAATTATGGAGAGACTTCTTTCTTTATCTAAGTCTAAATTAACTAGTTCACAATCTGTAAATAAAGATGAAATACTTTATTTGCTAAAGGTTACAGAGTTTGTCTATCTTAACGGGAATGATGTATCTTAGATCATTGAAGTGTCTGACTTCTGATAGAAATACTAGTACAACATAAATAAGTTATGTGTATTGAACTGGACCAGGTAATATAAAGAATTAGAGTGCCGTAACTCAATTCTTATATTATTACAAACTAGCTCTTAGCATGTAGATCTTAATCCTTGATGTTTGACTGGACTTGCTTTCATGGGTTTATTACTTTTTGATTTGTTAAAAGACTAGCCTCAGTGAAATTAGAGGCGAACTCTGGCATATTAGAGGTTATGATTTATGAATTGATGAGAACACCAAATAGTTAAAGACTCTATACATTAATGCCACTTTAAGATCTTTCAAAATTCATGGAATAATTAGATCTAAGATCTTAGTATTCACTTTATGAATTAGTTGATAATTTTGTCTAAACGGCCATCGAAAACAAAATTATCGATAACATTATTCTTTGATAGAAAGATGGTAACTTAAAGGTAAATATGTGTTGGAGGGGTATTACGACAATTTCACCGATCCAACTACGGCATTGTATAGGGATTCTATATGTGGTATAGAATATGCTAGATGGATCGATTAATTAAGGCTAGTTGATATTGATTAAATTTCTATAAAAAGCATGACATTTAATCTAAGAGTGCAGTATTGTGCCTTTTGTGGAGTGTCCCCTTTACTAATAGTATTTGTATAAATATCATAATAAGCTTAGATTATTTGGATCCATTAGGTCCCTTGTCTAACTCAACAAAACTCATTAATTGGTTTGTGATATTTTTAAAATTAGCTTCATGAAACTGTGTAAAATAATGATTCTACACAGAAGTTGGTATTTTTGTAAAGAAGTTACTTGAGTTGGACATAGTTATAAAAATACACCCAAAGCCCAAATTGGAGAACAAACCCAATCCTAGTTGTACTGAGATTAGCAGTTTTGGGCCCCATATATATATATATAAGATATATGAGAGAAAAAACTGCACAGTAACTCTAATAGAGTCACACGCATAACAGAGGGAGAGAGAGAGAGAGAGAGAGAGAGAGAATTTGGCCAAGGCTGAGAATAAAGAGGAGAGAAAAAGTTTTTTGCAACCTCACGTTCTCATCTCATATCCCAGTGTTCCAAAGAATCAAGAAGGTGTTCTTGATCGTTCTCCAACGAAGGATTCAACTTGGCCCCCACTCGCTTCATCAACCTAGAGCCGGAGCATAGACAAGAAGATCTAGGATTGGAGATTTGATCACCATCAACAAGAAGATCAAGGAAGAGCACGCTACAGGAGGTAAAACCTAATCTCATTTCTAGGATTTATGTATCTAGATTTGATTTATGTTATACATGATCCTGAAATCGATATATGCATGTTCTATGGTTATGAAAATTGTTTTCATGAAAAATTTTAAAACCTAAATCTGCTAACTTTTCCGCTGCGTTCATGATGTGATCATATATTTTTCCATAGTTTGCATACATGCATATTTTTTCCTAAGTGTTAGGCCAATTTACCAGTACATGATTCCCTTTTCTATTAGTTTTAAGTAAACAACATAATACAGATAATAATTCTCATACTCTTCTATTTTATTCTCATTCATTTCTTCTTTTATTTATTCCGATTACGATTACGATGAAGTAAACATGCCATTAATTCTCGAGTACCATACTTAAGGTGCCTACAAAGATACTTATGGTACCTATAGTAACTTTTGCAATAAGGACTACTTAATATCTCTTCCAATTCTCGGACACTATAGGTATCCCAAATGAGTACCTATGGTATGTACCTACAAGGATACTTATGGTACTTATAGTAACTTTTGTAATAAAGAACACTTTCTAATTCTCGGATACTATAAGTATCCAAGTGGGAGACCATTCATATCCAAGTTGTATCCTAACATTTTTGTTATTGTTAGATTATATGAAAATTGAAATATTCCAAAAAATTAAATCAAACTTTCAAACAATATAGTAAAATTAATGGAACTATACTATAAGTAATCTGATAGGATACCTTAGTATTTTTTTTAATATATATATTTTAAGAGACAATATTGCGGATATCATAGTCATCTGATAGATACCTTGGTATCTTAGATATATGCTTTATTTTTTATTTTTTTGTGAGAATTTTAGATGAATACTTAAACCATATAAAGAAAGCCTAAGTCATCTTCCATTTCACATATAGCATAGGTAGTCTTACAACATATCTATTGCAACATTCTTTTCTTTTTTAATTTAATTTTAGAACCTTTATCAGTCCTGCCAATTTCCTAAATACAATTGATAAATTTGGTAGGATACTTGTAGTAATCTAATTTTTTTTTCCCCCTTAAAGAAAAGCTCTCCGAATCGGGGTTTTTTTTTTTTTCATTCTAATAAGTTTTACTTTTTTCCCTAGTATTTAACCGTTATTTTTTTTTTTCAATCAATGGGAACTTTTCAAATTTTTTTTTAAAAAAGGGTAAAAATGGGAAGAAAAGAAACTTAATGTAAAAGATAATTAAAAAAAAAAAACTAAATAAATAATTTGAGTCGGCGCCTCATATCCTGATTTTTTTTTTTTTTTTTTTCCCCCTGAAGTGTAATCACACTACATACGGTTGACAAGACAAACACGAAAACACCAAAAACAAAAAAGGAAAAAGAATAACCGTATCATATACCGTATAAAAAGTAAACCCGCTACCGTATTAAACAAACCTTTTTTTAAACTCAAAAAGTCGTAGACTCCACCTAATTAGGGGTCCCGACAGGGGGCATTCTATTCTCGTACGTCTTTTTATTTATTTATTTTATTTCAACGCTGTTGGGCCTTTTTCTGTGAAACCCAGCTTGGGGATGGGATGTGTGTCATTGAAAATGCCAGCTGCCCCAGATAAGGCCTTGGATTGCTGCCCAAGTCTATCTTTTTCTCTGCTGCCCTGCCCCCAGAGTGTTGGATTGTTGCCCACGTTCACATACTTCTTCACCAAGTGACCTCTCCTATAGAAATGTGTAAAACCTCTTTGCTCTTCATCATGAAAAATGTGGCCACCAAAATTCAGTGATCAGTGAGTGAAGGACTGTGTGTGTGTGTGCCTGCGTATTTGGGTTCAAAATTCAAATATTCTTGCTTGTGTCACTTTCACATACGTAAGTCTATTGAATTTTTTTGTTTTTTTTTGTTTTTTCCAAAATGGTGAATCTTTTGACTTTTTACCTTGTTGACTGATAGGACTGTCAATTGATCTATTATTTTCTGTCTTTGAGTCATACACCACGTGTGTGCAAAATTTTCCAATTGATTTGTTGATTTTTGAGTCATGCTTTGAGTTTGGTGTGGTAATTTTTATTTTCCAGAGGAAAATAATGTCGTAATCGCGTTCAGAATCAGATAACAAATATTTTTTCCGAACTCATGTGTAAATTGTATCATAATCAAACAGAATGTAAATACGAAACAAATGAACTCATATGTGTAAATTGTATCATAATCAAACAGAACGTAAATACGAAACAAATGAACTTATATGTATAAATTATATTATAATCAAACAGTATGTAAATACGAAACAAATGTACAATGATAGAAAACCATATGAAACCACGGATGCCCTTTTTTTTTTTTAAATTAATGTATGGTAGAATGAGACTTTCGTGCAAGTTGTGCCCTCTCTAGCATTACTACTAGAAATTTGGCGGCCGTAATACTACTGTTTATTTATTTTACCCAATATGAATCATTCCATCTATTACTTTGGAGCCTGACAAGGCCTCATGCTTGCTCATGTACCTGACAGTACAGCAGAGCATTCCCATTTTCAGGCTTGATTGTCGTCTCAAATAGTGCTTCTAAATATTTTTTGTACTGGTAAGTTAATATGCTAGTCCTTTCACATGGAATTTCATGGTAACTACTGTGTTAAAAGTTAAAATAGTTATTTAGCTAGATGTCAGTTCCTCAAGTGGCATCTTATTTCTGTCACTTACAGCTGTGGCTTTGAATAGTCATGTTTGGTTGTTTAACAAGAACTTGTTCCACTTGATCATGACCAGAAAAGCAGGGAAGTCAACCTTTTTAGGCTGCCGTAGTGAGAAAACTACCACTCAACCAACTTCTTCAATGAAGGTTAGCTCAACTCTTATCCCCAAAAGCTCAATTTTCGCACTTTTTGGTCACTTTTTTTTGACACCGTACGACGTTGTTCCTTCACCACTTGGCTCTTCTTTGCATGATAAGCTCAGTTTCAGTACCCACTTGTTCAGAACTAGACATCGAAAAGATTGCACTCCAAGACATGAAAGTTTCATCGTGATGTCGTATATAAATAATGGTGTTGTGTTAGTTCTTTTCTCCTCTTTGTTGCATTAAAGTCGGTCAGTGAAGGACTGCGTGAACCTGTACCAATTTTATGAATGCTTACCTCCTAGATATCGTTGTCAAAGGGGGGTCATGTGATTGATGCTGATGAATATCTGTCTGCTAGAGTACCACTTGGAAAACGTCCATTTGAAGATAGAATTTTACGTAATATGGGAGGAAAAAAGACAAAAAAAGTCTGATATAAAAGGGCCTTGATGATTCATTTCTTTTGCAATTGTTAGCATTGATTTCTATTGAAGTGAGGCTAATATAGTTTTATCATTTTGCACAGGCACGCTCGGGTACTTATCCTCAAGATGGTAGTCTTGTGGTTTTCTTCATGTTGAGGTATTTGCCTGCTGTCTAAGAATTCGGGTTGACTCGAAAGCTTCCATTCAATAGTAGTTAGATGAACTTGTATGGTTTTTGTGATCATTGATCTCATTCCTTTCGCAGTGTCATTATAACTCGAGTTGTTTGGTCTTTTAAGTTAATCAAAGTTAGGCTTGGTCTGACTTGTTTAACCGAAGCACTGAATTAGCGAGTGAGTCAAAATACTGTTTTCGGTCAAAAATTGTGGTTATCCCCCACGAATTACAGTGTTCTAACAGGATCCCATTTGGTTAAATAACTGTAAATTTCTAGAAAGGCTATCATTTCTGATTTACTCTTAGTATCTAAGATATTTTCAGTAGCAGTACATGTGGGAATCAATACACAGAACAGGTCATTACTTACCGAACCACAAACTTGCTTTAAAACTCTGTTACATGTGCTTCTCTTTGTCTACTTCTCGTTTCTTCTAATCAGGTTTAGCAATTTTTATTTATAATAATTTGGAATCTGATCCCCATCAGAGTTCACTTTCACTCGATTCAATTTCCTTGTCTTTGTCTCCTTCTATAAAGTCTGAAGGAGCTAGCTAGATCCTTCGTATGCAAGCAGCTTCTGTAGTTCCAACCATTTGATTTAAACAGTTTTAGTTTCTCTAGTTTCAGAAATGGCGTTGGCATCTATCGACAAGGTAGTGCTAGGTTCAATTGCCTTTGCAGTTTTCTGGATCATGGCAGTTTTCCCTTCAGTTCCTTTGCTACCTATAGGCAGGACCGCAGGGTCCCTCCTAGGAGCCATACTTATGATAATCTTTAAGGTCATAACTCCAGACCAAGCTTATGATGCCATTGATCTCTCAGTCCTCGGTCTTCTTTTCGGAACCATGGTTGTTGGTATCTTTCTTGAAAGAGCCGACTTGTTTAAATACGTGGGTCAGTTGCTCTCGTGGAAGTGTCAAGGGGCAAAGGATTTGCTTTGCCGAATCTGCATAATTTCTGCACTGTCAAGTGCATTATTTACTAATGACACCAGTTGCATTGTCCTCACAGAGTTTGTTTTGACAACCGCAAAGCAAAACAATGTCCCACCCCACCCCTTCTTGCTGGCCTTAGCCTCAAGTGCAAACATTGGCTCTTCTGCGACTCCTATTGGCAATCCACAAAACTTGGTCATTGCCATACAAAGCAAAATTTCCTTCGGACAGTTTCTATTGGGACTCCTCCCTGCCATGCTAATTGGTGTCATTGTGAATATGTCACTTCTCCTATGCATGTTTTGGAAGGTATTGTCTCCTAAAATAGACCAAGAAATCGCTTTGGAGGAAGGAACTTTTGCGAAAGCTGCAACTTCTCCTTCGCATGCCATAAATTCAAACCTCAGTGAAGGAAGTCCTGTGTCAGAAGCTGCGAAGGAAGTAGACTCCCCGAGTTTAAATGACGGACAAGGTGACTTGGAAAGTGGTAATATCTGCTCAAGTTCAACAGAACATGATCCACATGTGGCTTCAAGCAGTGAGCTCGAATCAGCGAGTAACTTTGTTGGTTCGACGGAACAAATAGCAGGTTGTGGTACGACTTCCCGGACAATTGAGTCTAGGGATGGAACAAATGAGAGTACAGAGATAATGAAAGACACAAAAGATGTCGTTCTGCCAGCGTCTGTCACAGAAAAGGAAGGATTAGCCTATGCATGGAAGAGAATGGCATGGAAGATATGTGTTTACCTTGTCACTACTGGTATGCTGATTGCTTTACTATTGGGTTTGAACATGTCATGGACTGTGATTACAGCATCTCTTTTCCTTGTCGTCATTGACTTCAAAGATGCCGGGCCTTGCCTTGATAAGGTGAAATCTGCAACACCATACTCTTACCGAATAACTACTCTTCAATTAGAAGCATATTACTAGAATTTTTAACACTTTGCATAACTCTCCTTTTGACACAAATTTGTTCGTATCTTCTTGAATCAGGTCTCCTACTCTCTTTTGCTACTTTTCTGTGGCATGTTCATCACTGTTCAAGGATTTAACGAAACAGGGATACCTAGCACCCTCTGGAACCTTACAAAGCCTCATGCAGAGATTAATCATGTTTCAGGCATGATAATACTTGCCCTTGTCATACTTGTGCTCTCAAATGTTGCTTCGAATGTCCCAACTGGTACGTTGCTGCTAGTCTTTATTACACAAGTATATATGCATAGTGTTGCTGGATAATTGTTGTGGCAAGTTTATTGAGAGTATCTTTCATCTACGCTTATGTCTTTGAGTATTACCATTGAAAGCCTTTTCTTTTTCACAAGAAAATAAAGCTTAGAACTTGAGTAGTTCATTCAAGTTGTAAATTCTAATTGTCTAACTTTCCTATAGAATAAGCAGTGGTGGAAATAACTAGCTTCATTCCAGAAATTATTTTCTCATTGCTCCAAAGCCGAATTGGGCTCCTACATGGGCCTGAATAAATGATACACATGGCATCTACCTTCCCCTGTCTTTGACAAAAATGTCACTTAGTTTCTCATTTGGTGTCTTATGAATATACACACACAACATTTTTTTTTTCAGTCTGATTTAATTAAACTAACATCCTGATCCATTTCATTATGGCCCCATAAGTATACTGCACGTCATTTCTCTAATTTTTAAACAAAGCAGCTCCTTCAATTTTTAGAATCATTTGCTTTCCACAATAGTTGTTCTTTCTGTCTCTCTTTTTTTCTTCCACAAACACTTTGTATGTTTCCATCCCTTTTCTCATTCAGTCAATTTGAAAATGGAATACTACCCAGTTGGCATGCTATCAGAAACTAATAAATAGTTCTTAGTGAGTTCTGGATATATTAGCTAGTCTACCGCATCTGTTTCAAGGCAATTAGTTTTATAGTACTGTTATGCAATTGATCCTGTACAATTCTAAGGAATGGCTCTATTTTGAAGACTTCCTACACATTTATTGGAGTACAATATGGTAGCTGAGTTATTATTAAAACCAATAAGAATATAGTCCTTGACATAGTAAAAGGCATTTTTAGTTGCGTGAAAGTTCATTTGTTCCTTTCTTTATTTGTCTATTCAGTTCTTCTGCTTGGAGGAAGAGTTGCAGCCCAGGCAGCCGCCATATCTCCACATGAAGTGAAAAAAGCATGGCTTATATTGGCATGGGTGAGCACAGTTGCTGGAAATCTGTCACTGCCGGGTTCGGCTGCGAATCTAATCGTTTGTGAGCAGGCTCGTCGAGCTCCGTCTTTCAAGTACACACTCTCCTTTTGGACTCACCTCAAGTTTGGTCTTCCCTCAACCCTCCTTGTCACGGCTATTGGCCTCGCACTCATAAGGGGTTGATTTTAGCTACTAAGTTTTGGACTTGAATTATATGGAAGTAACAAAAGGCCAGGGATTTTGCTTCAAGATTCAACGGCACCTACATCATGCTAAGTTTGTGGCCATATGGTTTATCTTTGTTAGTCTATCTTTATGTAAGAAAGTGTGCTTGTTAGGTAAGTAGACTAAAGCTGCAGGGTGTTTAATCCTTTTTTTTTCCCCCCCTTATAGTGGATCTTTGTAAGTGCAATTGTTTAAATGATAAAGTATGAAAGCATTGCATTTGAGTCCTATCAAATATTGAGCTTTCCTAACCATGAGGTGCAGACCTCGCGGTAAGTCAAGTGGTCAGGTTCATTGTTTTCTCCCAAAGTTTAGATTTCTCATGAGATCTACTTAGCTATATGCTAGAGTTTACACCCAACGCTTATCGGGTTCAATGGGACTGTAGGAGGATCGATATAGTAAATAAATGTATAATATATAAAGGATTCAGCTATAATACCCCATCAGATAATGAGGCAGGCATCAGTGCCCAAAGCAAAAATATTACACAGTTTCAAGTGAAAATATTACACATGAATAAAAAGCAAATTTTAAAAACCGAAAATTATTTTTCAAAGAAAATAAGCATTGAAAAACGTGTTTCTCTGCTTTTTGCTTGGGACACTAGTGCCCAAATTTACACTTATGGAAGTATAGATGGACCCATATATATATATATATATTATGCTTTCTTACTGTCCTTTTTTCACCTGATTTGCTTGACTTGCTCCTTGACTTTTATATATAAGGTAAGCTAGTCGGTTTGAGATTTGTGGCACAGAAATGTCGAATGTGGAGTCCATTACATAAACACTCTTTTTATATTATGTTCTTGTATTAGATTAAATAACTGGGTGGCTAGAATTCACAGAAGAACAAAAGCTGAATTTAAACAAGTGGATCGTTATTGTTCATTAAAGAAGAAAAGTTTATGTTTCTCACTTTAATAATGTGATCAACCAATAATATCATAAACGAAATAGTATTAGAATGGTCATTATCTTCATGGTAGGAGATAGCTTACGTCTCTCTTATCACCAAAAGTAATATTGGATCCAATCAAAATAAAGTGGAGGCTCTACTCTGGAGCCAACTCTTTGAAAATCAACCAATAACAATATTCTTGCCTCCATCACAGGCTTTGTTATCTAACTAAGCTATATATGAAAATGCATATATACATCATATATATGCATAGACATTGCTCTATTGTGCATTTGAGAAGGACAAAAACAGAGAATTTCCATTGTTAGTATATGAGGTAATTTATCAGAGTAAATCACTGAAAGTGACAACTCAACAAATAAATAGGCGACACAATTCATTCCAATATTATATTGGAAGTTAAATTAATGATGGGTTACATTTTGACCGAACTTTTTTAGATATTTTATATAAACTTGATGAGCTTAAGAGAATGTTATCTCAACTCCATATCTCCACTAGGATAATATCTTACTCTACAACTGTTACATATCATTAAGTAAACAACTAAAGTAGCCAATGCTGTCCAGTGCTGAATAATCATGTGAGCTAACTCAACATTTAATTAAGCAAAAGCTTACTATATAATATATACATAATTAATACAAGTGTGTGTAAATATAGTCTAGAGAGAGAGAGAGAGAGAGAGAGAGAGAGAGAGAAGGTGGAATATGACATGGCAAATTAACTTTTACATCAGTATTATAATATAGACAAATGGACAAAATCATTCAATTTTTTTGGGTTCTCAAGGTATATCTTTATTTTAGCATATAACTATAGTGTCTGTCTTTCAACTGGGAAAGGCGCATATGCTAGGTAGCAGTGACATCCACCTCAAAATCCATGAAGGAAGAGAATAGAAAAGATACAAAATATCCATAATTGTTTAATCACCATCTGCTCTGAGTAGGCTCCATTAGTACTGCTTCTAGCCAAGTAAAGCAAGTAAATTTTTTAAATAACTCTGAACTAGTCAACCACAAAGCAACAACTCAATCATCATCACCACAGTTAGTATGTTCTAAAAACTCTAATTAAGTACATAATCCGCATTATCGGTCGGTTCGAAGTGGCTTAACTACTTATTAGTTTATGTCAAAACTTGTATTAAAGCTCTAATAGGATAATTAGCAAGCTACAGCCCCAAAAGTTAAAAAGGTACTACAGGTTGGCAAGTGCTTGCCAACTTTTTCTACATTGGATGAGATTTATTCACGTTGGTATTCACTTGCATTGATCCCCATGCATTTTGGTTTTATCACATCAAAGGCTTATAATAGTTGATCACAATTACATGTTTAAAGGGTTAACCAAAAGCAATTTTTTTCTTTTACTTCTTTTCTGTTTAAGTGAAATGGGAAAATGGAATCTAGTTCTCTTCTTTTTCTTTTTTTTTTTTTCTTTCTATGTGAATAGAATCCAATAGTACTACATATGGCTATACTCGTACTTTGTGTTTGTTGAATAAAGTATATAATATAAATACTATACATTATATTTGTTGAACTTAGTTTAAGAACCAACTTGGCCATGTAGCTTAGAGCATCTCTGTGACTGTATGGCCCTATTATGCATTCATTTTTCCAGTATGCTATCTTAGAGAGACACGTAATGTTATTGCTACTTCAGCATTTGCTTGGACGGTACATAATATAGTTTATATTTCATGAGAAGTAGTTTGTATAGCTCAAGAATGAAATACCCTTTTCAAACTAGATATTAATTTTGGTTTAGAACAAGCATAATTCCTCGTATACGTACACCTTAACCTACTCCCGGTCCTGTTCTGTTGGCTTCTTCTTTTTGTTTTAGTATTACATGCACCAACTCCATCACTATTTCTTTATGCACGTTTTTGTATTTTTATGTATATTTTTTCTTTTTTTCATAATGAGACTCTCAACTGTGTGCATGCACGTTTTTCTCTTCTCACTCTCCAAACAAGTTATATATGTGAGACTCTATTGCTTAGGTTCTTGGACCGCACATGCAGAGAGAAAGTGCAAAAATCACTAGTCTGACATTAGTTTCACCTTCAGGTGACTCTTCTATTTTCTGTATAGCCAAAGAAACCTCCAAAGGAATCAGGCTGAGGTTTTCCACTAGCCTCAAAGCTATAGCTTGACCATGATCATGCATGTTTATTTTGAGACTAATTTGCATGTATTTATGTCACAACATTATACATATTGCTTCAACAGCAGAGGCCATGCATGTGTGTTATGTCTATATATTATGAGCTGAAGTAAGTTCTGTAGCTCGTTTTCAGTACGTAGTCCTACCAGTCTCATGTGAGAAGCTGGTTCTGTGGTCTTTAGGAGTCTTTTTCTGATGTTATGTCAGTTTTCTTATATAGTCCAACATGCATTTAATGTTCTCTAGTTATATTTCTGGAATGAAATCAGCAACTTTTCTCTTGTCATTCATGTTAGCACCTTTTCTCTTATGACTACATCATCTGTTTACCTAGAAGAGCTTGAAAGTCTGCTTTTTGTTTATATCCTCGCATATTTCGCCATGGAAGCAGCAGTTCTATTTTTACGTGACTACCATAAGTATATGTGTTTGTACATGTTCTTTTTCCTTTAGAATCTGTGTTATCTTTTTCTTAATAAGCTGCATGTTCTTCTTAATAAGCAGCAGGTCTTGAACACTTAAAGTAAAGCTTGATCAACAACAACACATAGCTCAGCAAAATGACTTTGGCTTCACCTGAAAAAGTGGTCCTTGGTTCAATAGCTTTTGGACTCTTCTGGATTCTGGCAGTTTTCCCAGCCGTTCCATTTCTGCCAATTGGAAGAACTGCAGGCTCTCTCCTTGGCGCCATGCTGATGATCGTCTTCAGAGTCACAACACCAGCACAAGCATATGCAGCCATTGACCTCTCCGTCCTTGGCCTTCTTTTTGGGACTATGGTTGTGAGTATCTATCTCGAAAGAGCAAATGCTTTCAAGTACTTGGGCATATTGTTTTCGTGGAAGAGCCGTGGCGCCAAGGACTTGCTCTGCAGAATCTGCATTTTCACCGCAGTGTCAAGCGCACTCTTCACTAATGACACATGTTGTGTCCTTCTAACTGAGTTCATCTTGAAAATCGCCAGGCAAAACAATATACCACCCCACCCTTTGTTGCTAGCATTGGCCTCAAGTGCTAATGTTGGATCTTCAGCAACTCCAATAGGCAACCCCCAGAATCTGATTATTGCCATTCAGAGTGGCATCTCTTTTGGGGACTTCTTGTTGGGAATTCTCCCTGCAATGATTGTGGGGATTGTCATTAATGCTGCGATTCTTCTAGGCATGTACTGGAAGATATTATACATGAAGAAAGATGAAGAGACAGCTCTGGAGGAGGTGATTTCTCCGGATGATGCAGCTTCACACCAGTTCTCACCCGTTCACATGTCACATAGGCCATCTTTTGAACACAATCCCACGTCCGAATCCATTGATCCTCGAAGCCCTCCAAACCGAGTGAGCTTTTCTGCAGAAGGCGATCTTCGCAGGTCCCCAGGAGGCAATGTTGAGTCTGGTAGGAACTCAAATGCTACAAGGGAAGTAGCTGCAGTAGATTCGTTTGCAAGAAAGTTGGAGGAAAAGATTGCTGTGGAGGGAGAACATGGACTTATGGAAATGGCGAATTGCATCGAAGCTGGAATCCCAATTGAGCCTACTGAGAAAAAGGAGACCTTGATCAAGAAATGGAGGAGAAAATCATGGAAAGCCTGTCTTTACCTTGTCACTCTTGGAATGCTTATTGCATTGCTTATGGGGCTGAACATGTCATGGACTGTACTCACAGCAGCCCTTGTTCTTATGGTCCTTGATTTCAAGGACGCTGGACCGTGCCTCGACAAGGTGAGTAACCTCTTGACTCTTACTGGTTTAAAAGCTAACTATATGGAAAGTCATCTCTTTTACTTCATATACAAGTAACTCTTACATGTTTTTCCTCTTGACTTTTGAAGGTCTCCTATTCTCTCTTGGTTTTCTTCTGTGGAATGTTCATCACAGTGGATGGCTTTAACAGAACAGGTATTCCTAGCACTCTATGGAATCTAATGGAACCTCATTCACGGATCGATCATGCTGGTGGTGTTGCAGTCCTTGCCATTGTCATACTTATCCTCTCAAATGTTGCTTCAAATGTACCTACTGGTAAGTCTAAAGACTTCAAATGATTGTTTTACCAGATCATCAACAACTTCTCTCTGTTACTCTGGTAAAGATAACATTAATTGCCATCCCACCTAAGTTTCCATTTTCTGGTTTTTGTGTATATGAACTGACATATTCAATTTCTCCTGAAATCTCAAGCTTTTCTTATATGAGCTTTTCTCTTCAAAACGATATTGTCTACTCTCCATAGAGAAGTCTGTTTTTCAAGTTTCTTAGACATATTGCCCATATTGGTTTTTCAGTTCTCCTACTTGGAGGAAGAGTGGCAGCCTCAGCAGCAGCAATATCTCCAAGTGAAGAGAAAAGGGCATGGCTCATCTTGGCTTGGGTTAGCACAGTTGCTGGAAACCTCTCATTGTTGGGTTCAGCTGCAAACTTGATCGTATGCGAGCAGGCTCGCCGAGCTAAGCCCCTCGGCTACAATCTCGCCTTCTGGACTCATCTCAAGTTCGGTTTTCCCTCCACTCTCATAGTAACAGCTGTTGGCTTACTACTTATTAGGAGTTAAAGAAAAGGCCAAAAAAAACAAAGCCTGAAGCTGCAGATTGTAGCCTCTAATCCCTATGTCATAAACTGTAGTATATTGTAGAACCTGTTTGGATTTTCTAGTTTATTGTCTTTCATCTATGTATGCCTACTGTTTAGTAAATTAAAAAGAAAAAAAAAATTGTCTTGTAACTTGGCTTTGGCAAGAAATAGTCTTTCACTTTCTTTTTTGCTTCAAAATATGAATCATTGTCTAAGAATGATAAGCTGGACCTATGGTTGAGCACTAAATTGTCACAACTGAGTTCTGCTGCTGCAACCCTTTCTTTCTTTTCTTTTCTTTTCTTTTCTTTTTTTTTGTTTTTCCTTTTTTGGCATTAATAGAATTGAAAGAAGTAATATGTTTCATCTTTCAGCCAGTCATTTGGATTGACCTCCTTTTTGAGTATTTCTATTCTGAGGTCTTGTTAGTGTTCTTGTAATTCTCTCTGTAATAGAATAAGTAAAAGATGGAATCTAATGAAATTTTCCCACTTCAGAAAAAAGGGACAAGCTTGGATGGAATCTATGAGAAAACAAGACATAATCAATTATATCTTTTTATTGAAAAGAGCTTCTTTTTCTCAAGGTCAACAAAGATGAAAACAGATGAAAGAAGCTAAAATGACCAAATTAAATAACATCTGAAATTAATAATGAACAAAAGCGTAGGTGGATAAACTTGATTGTCATGTAGCAAAAGTATTCAAAAACTATACACATTATTTAACATTAACTAGCCGCTGGAGAATTAGATAAAAAATCACCATGTCTTATAGTAATTTTGGCAGCTAAAATATGAGATGAAACCGTTGGAGCTGATTGACTATTGAGAGGACTTGTCTCTTCCCTTATCAGGTTAAGATGATTGGATATAATAGTGTCCATCATAAGCTTTAGAAATCAAGACTAAAGAGAGTGAACATAGAAAAGTCCATCCAACCATACCGTATTTTTTTCTTATTTTTCCAATGTCTGATTATCTAGTAACAAAAGAATTTGCAAAAAAGAAGGACTAATTAGAGGTTCATTAAATCCAAGCTTAATTAAATTAATGGTGTTTTGAGTATGATATCATATATGTTATCAAATCTCTTATCAGCTTAAGCTTTTTGAACACATTCGCGATTCTCTAACAACTATAGGTTTAATAATTCAATCCTATAATGACTATCCTCCTATGAGCATCCTAGATTAGCCCTTGTGGTAGATTAAATGCCATAAGCTAACATAGATAATGGAACATAGTAGGGACCTCATATTGTCCATCCACTATATCGGTTTGTTTTCTACTTGCATTAATGGTTCTGAATTGACAAATTAATTTCTAAGGTCAAGTCTATAATCTGATAAATTGGGACTAGGCTTTAATTTTTTTGGTTTTTTTTGTTCTGGATGTTTCAATCAGAAGAGCTGAATTTGAGTAGTCATGGATTCAATTTATTGAATCAGGTGAATCAATGGTGTTTGCAATATTAGCAAATTATTGGAAAAAGAAAAAATATATATATATAATTCTAGAGATCCCAACTAATGTATCAATTTTTTTTTTGTACAATACGTGTGATATCTGATTTGTCATTATTCAATTAATAATAATATTAAATCTATTTATAGTAAGTTTTAATATACTGGTTGCATAATGACAAATCTCATACTACAAGCGTTGGTATTAAAAATTTAGTACAATAATTAGGATTCCAAGTATTATATATATATATATATAATTAAGACCATGAAAATGAGATTTTCTTGTTTTCTATTGCTCGTTTTCTTAGAAGATAGTATGGATTAAAAATTTGTGTAACTTTTTTAGCATGAATTAGAGGAAACTCACCTCAAATTTGGTTTGGCTTTATGTATCTATTTATTTTTTAAAATTGAAAGCAAGATGGATGACGGAGATTTTCTTAAAATTGCATAGTTCAAGCCTCAAGGAGACACCCTTTATTTCAATCAAAATCAAAAGAGCTAACTTATCAATTCTCTGGCATGATGAAACTGCTTATCTAGTTTAGCATGATGCTAAATTTGCTATCTTTTACATCATCTCCAATGCATTCATGCTACAAACAACATTACATGTTAAATTTTAACATACTTTTTCTTTTAAACTTTTACTCCAATTTTAAAGAAGTTCTAAATCCATCACCATTTAGACTATGTACATCTAATTTCTTTTTATGTCACAAAAATAATTTTAAATAATTATATTTTTGCTTTGTGCATTCTTTATATTCCAAAAATACCCATTCATTTTTTTTTTTTAATGTCTAATTCTCAAGCTAAAAAGAACTAGAGATAGAAAATATAATTTATATACAATCTTTTAAAGGAATTCTATTTGCACATACCAATTTTTAAATAAAGAGAAAATTTGTTAAACAAAAAGAAGCAACAAAAATAGAAATTTGGGCTAGTGGAATGCGATTCTCTTCAAGTGGTGCAAAGTCTTTATAATAAGGAGCCTTTAGCGGCTAATGCTTTATTAGTAGAGGAGGTTTCTACCTTTCTTTGTTTAGCAAATTTCTCTCAATGCCACTTTGTTCCTAGACTAGGAAATTTGGTGGCTCATTGTTTAGCAACATCTGCCTTTTCTTTTCCTAGGGGTTCTCCTTGGATTGACTGTTCTCCTGATTTCATTTCCTCAGCTGTTACTGCTGATTTAATTTAATCTCTTTTGCCCACTTTACGGGCCGTTTTGCTAAAAAAAAAAAAAGAGGAAGCAACAAAAATAATATAAATACCATAAACACACCACACTACAAAGTACTAAATTTGTACAAATAAAAGAAAATATAAATTTCCATCTATGTGCTTCTAGATAATAGAATTGATTTTTATTATCCATAATTTTGTTTTCAAAATAATAAACAAACAAATGTGAACTTATCAATTATATATAATTAAATTGATTTTTTTCCCTCTCATCCCACGATGTCTTTTTTCTGGTATATATGCATATATATTTTATGATTTGGGATTATCTTTTCATTTTTTTCTCTTTCTATGTGTTGCTTGATAAAAAAAGTTCTAATCCTCACTATTTAAATTATATACATTCATTACATATAATAATAGCATTTTACTATTGATTTGTCTTTTTTAGTAATTATGAGTAAATTTGTAATTATAATTATGAATGTAGATAGCTCAGATTTAGAACTTCCCCAATTTTATCATACTAAAATAAATGTTATTTGCATTAAAATATTAGTTTTATTACAAAAAGTGTTTTCATTATATTATTAATTATCATTATATTATCCAATTACCAGCCATCCATCATTCTATATCAATATTATAAATTTAGAACTCATGGCAAATTTTAGCATGTTCTATTCTTTCTTTTATATTTGAGATGAAAAATGTAACATAATAAAAAGTATTTTAAATATATAATGCTATTAGAAACACAATTTTTGACCAGATGCTAAAATCTAGAGTTACAATAAGATATAGCACTCCCATTCGAGATGCTCCTTTATGCTTAAATTTTGTCCTCTCGTATTAGCAATTCTTAGTTCAAATGGTAATATTGCTATACTCTCATTAGTTGCTCAAAAAACTAATGTTGACATGATCTTTTCGCCTAAACTTTCCCTTAAACCGAAGAAAATTTTGGATTAGGCCGATATCCTGTCGACGTCACAAATTTTTTCAAGAGAAGACATTTGGTTTTCATCATTCAAGTTCTTGCAATTGCACCCACTAAATCTATAAGTTGGATATGAATCAGGTCGAATCCAATCCACTCCATGTGTGCATTTCTACCACAGAAATGAAAATTAGTGTTTGTTTCATTGAAATGGTCCTGCTATCATGTGGGCATTCCACTCCTATTTTGTTGTTTCTTTAGCTAAAAAAAAAAAGGGAAAAAATTCTAGAACAGCCGACCATGAAAGAAAAGCACCCAAAAAAAAATGGAACAAGGAGAGTAAAGGAACAAAAGAGTACAACACACATAATACATATCTTGTCCATAAAAATAGAAACCAAAACTGGGGATGTGATACCTCAATATGACACAAGTCCATCTATATAGCTCATGAGTGACACCATTAAGTGTATTTGGAGTCCAACTAAGGCATTGTTTGGGATGAATGATGGGAATTATCAATTATTAAAGCTTCCAAGACTCTCCCCTATAACATCATGAGCTCTACTAACTAGTGTGCTCATAGGGGCCAAGTCAAGCTGATAATTCACAAAAAAAAAAAAAAAAAAACGGTCTTCAATAATTCGTTTTCATGTATTTTTAGCGATACTAATTTTGGTATTAAAATCATACACCAAGTGACGCAACAATTTTCTAGCCATACAAAGTATATGGTCTTCATATTTTAGAAATTATGTGATTTAAAAACTCGTTGATCAGTTAGTACTTCGAATAAAAGTAATTGATGAAACAAGTTGGTGCATGTAACGATATTGTTGGAGATAGACTCTCAGCATTCCTTAAGCGTCTGAATTTTGTCTAATAATTTTTCATATTTTGCATGCTATTTGATTATGAGGAGCAGTAGAAATTAATTGACATTTGCCAGTCACAGAGCAATCTCCATCATGCATATACATAATAACAAACTCCACGTTCTGTCAAGTGAATAATGATCAACAAACGTCTAGTAATGTCAAACAGATCGTGACCTTTGTATTTAGTAAGGAATTCACATAAAAAATATTAATGACATATTTCTTTTTATTTGCAGCATCATGCATGCCATTAACATTCATGAGAACTATACAAGTCATAAAAGTTAAAACAGTAATAATAATTATGTGACATTTTTCTTTTTCTTTTTTCTTTTCTTTGGCAGGTTAACGCAGTAATTTACATTCAAATTAATTAAAATTGCGGAAATGGTTATTGACCATATATCTATTCAAATTAATTCCTGAGATCTATTTGTATTTTCTTGTCGTTTCCAGCATAATCCGTATATCTATACGTTTATGCTAAGCTTGCTGAGTTATGGAAGACTTGTGTAAATGGTTGTTGACCACATTTAGTTTTTTTTTTTTTTTTTTAAGGGATAACTACAAAAAAATACCCTCATGTTTGGATGTTATGCAATTTAAACCCTGAAGTTTGGATTCTGCAAAATAATACCCTGAGATTACGAATTTCTGAAAATTAATACCCTGTGTTGATTTTTAACTGATAAAATACAATAATATCCTCAAAATTAAGATGAATAATATGAATTAATCTAATTTTAATGGAGAATATTATTATTTTTTCGTTCTTAAAATTGGTTAAAAAATCTGTCCAGAGTATTAATTTTCAGAAATTCTTAATCTCAGCGTATTATTTTGCAGAGTCCAAACTTCAGGGTTTAATTTGCAGAACACCCAAACTTCAGAGTTTTTTTTTGCAATTATCCCTTTTTTTAATAATAATAAAAACGGGCTCTTTAAGAGAATAATATTAATACAAGCAAAAATACTTCAATTACAGTACAAGCACAAAAAATTATAATTTCATACTCCTCGAAAAAAAAGACGAAGAATAGATCACAAATACAATAGTAGTAAGAATTGTGGGAGGCCACCATAATTCTACAAGAGAAAAAAATAACAAGAATCACTAGAAAATAATTATTTTCATCTACTACTGGACTGCGTTCTTGGCAAGTAGAGACTGTCATTCCAACATCAAAAGAGATTAATGCCTGCTAAAAAAAAAAAAACTAAACCTCATTATAAATCTAAATTGAAGAAAAATTCTCAAATTTAAAATTTAGTAAATGGAATTTAAAATCCACACAGATCAAAGATCAGGTGGTACAAAATCTACACAAATATGATACTACAACTAAATTTAAATTTGGACTTATTAGAAAATTAGAAGGAAAAAAAAAACCCTAATCCCTGAAAAAGAAGGGAGGATAAAGAAAGAGGAGGACAAGTCGGAGAATGAGATCAGAGCACTCCCTCTCCGCCCTCTTGTGAGAGCGACGATAATAGTTTTTTGAGAGAAAAAGATAATAGAGGCTATGATTTTTATTTTTTTTTGTTTCCACTGTCATCATATTATTACTATTATTTTTCTAAAAATTTCTTCTTTTTAGGTAGGCTTTTTTTTTTTTTTTTTTGTATTCAAGTAATAGATACTACTAGTATTTTAAATAGTTTACCAAATTTTTAATTCCAACATATGTAGTAAGTGAATTGTCACTACTAATTGGTGAATAGTATTAAATTCATTTGTGATAGGTTTTAACACACTAATTAAATGATAACAACTCAATTGCCATATATATTGGTATAAAAGTTTTAGTAAACTAGTTGGGATACTTAGCATTATCCTTCAAGTAATATTAGGAAAAACAAATACTTAAACTAAGCTACTCTACGTAACCAAACAAAAGTTTCTCCTTTTTTATTTTCATTTTTTTTCGGTGCTACCAATGGTGGAGCCATAGCTTTTTCTGAGTGGGGCATATATACTAAGAAACATTTTTTTATTTTTTATTTTGAACTCTTTCCTTAATTTATTTTTTGTAAATAAGGTTAATTGAGTTCTTAAAATTAATTTAGGTAAAAAAAAAAAGGAATGTATTAATTTTAGAAATAGAATATTTTTTTCTTTTAACTGTAATATCAAAATATGTATGATTATTCTATAATTAAGTACAATTTTTAAATATAAAAGTAAGGGTATAATTAAAACTTCAATTATCAAGTGGAGCATAACTTTTATTGTCTAAAAATTTATATATAAACTTGAGAAGATCGAATTGGAGCATGAAATCAATTTTGATTGTGTATATAACTTAAATTTTCTAAACATTTAGGGAAATTCTAGGCCCGGTACTTTTGCACGTACAAGTAAGAGCGTTTTGTAAAACATTAATTAGAATGAAAAATAAAGGTATGAATATGTACCATATCTGATATACATATTATACATGTAAAGAAAACTCAAAATATAGAGAAGAGAAAGTCTGGCCATGGCTTGTTAACTCCGTACAACACAAATTTTTGGATGAAAAAATAGGTGGTTGAACTCTCCTAAATTTTATAGACACGAACGAGTGGTAAATGATATTAGGAAGAGATTCACGATTGAAGTAGATTGGCCTATGTGGATGTTTAAAAAAAAAAAAACGTAAAATTCATAATTCTGCTTTTACATATGAAAAACATCAACACGGATTATTCTTCTTCATCTTCATGGATGTGTCAAAAATTCATTACTTATCCTTCTTTTTTTTCAGAATCTGTCTGCAAACAAACCATGCGTTTAATATTCATATTGTTCATCTTTCTTGATTTTTTTTTCAAAACGTGACTGAAATACCCAATCTGTTTCAATTCTTAGGCCTAACTTATGGCCCCTATTTATGTGTCAATTAATCAAAATTAGGGGTTTTCTTATGGTAAAGATAAGTCCACATTACTTAGTTACCGAAATTAGCTTTCAAAAGGAAGAAAAAAAAATAGTTACCAAAATTAGGGGTTTTTTTTCCTTCCCCCTTTCCCCTCTTAATTCTTACAAGTTCGGTAGAAATTAATTTGAATTTAATTCATCTATGGATTAATGGCCTATATTTCCCTTTTACGGTATAATTTGTTTGTCCTTCCTCTCTAGTGAACATTTTGATGCAATTTTTAGAAAGGAGGCTTTAGAGAGTAGCTATACATTGGAAGAAGAAAATGATTTTTTAGGTTGTGATTAGAGTTGTTGGTAGGCTGTGGACTGAAGAATTCACTTTTTCTCAATTTCTATATCAAGTGAAAAAAAATATTATGTGCATATAAGTGTATGTAAGATTGGGGTAAATTTTCCTTAATTTGTAATAAATAAAGGTCATTAGTTAAGCTTCATCCTAAAAAAAAAAAAAAAAAGATTGGCCCGAACTTTTTTCATACCAGTCATAAGATATGGATCCAGCAGTCTAGGGGCAAATGTTCTGCTCATGTATGTTCTGCTCATATAATAGAATCTCCCAAAAATTTATAGGTAAAAACTGAAAAACTAAAAAGTTGAAAGGGGCCAATGGCTGCCACTCGCCCCCTCCTTGCTGCACCCTTGAGTGCTACCACTAGCTAGGCTTTCTTAGTCCATAAATCCAAGATTTCTCAATAATCTTTAGTTTTGTTTCAGAATCTCCCCGCCTTCTTTATTATTTTTCTAAATTTGAACGTTCCATAACTAGAACGGTCTTTTCATTCTTAAAATCTAAGTTTTCTTATATGATAAATTTACATCTATAGTANTGCATTAATATAAATCGTTACTAGGGGTAAGTTTAGTGATATTGGCCCTACAAAAGAAGAAAAAATGCCCATATTCACTAGAGCTCAGTACAAAACTGAGTGATTTGGATCCATTAGCCTATTTACCAAAACGAGGATATAATTGAAAGATAAAAGTGTTTAATTAATGTATGTACTATATTACAACTACTTTGTATATTATTACATCTACATAATAATTTTTGTTTTTTTTCTTTCCTCTTCTTAGAAAAAACAATAGTAATTTCTTTTATTTTTTTTCAACCAAAAAAAATATCATGCCTTAATAGATTATTCAATATTTGTTCACTTTATATGCATGTTCATAGCATACATATATATAAATATAAAATATGGAAATATATATTGAGAGAGACAGAGCTAGATATGGATATTGTAAACGTACGACAACACAAAAATCCTTACAAATTTTATCAAGTTGTTTAGACTGTCAATAAAACTGATTGCCAATACAAGTATGTTTTAATTTAGTGTAAGAGAGAAATATTTGCGGCCCTTGGGGGGGAAAAAAAAAGAGAGAGAGAGAATGATAATTAAATATATGCGTACTTGTTTTTTTAAGGGTTTTTGGCACTAATGGTCCTGAATTAAATAAATGGCTCAACTAGTCCTTGAATTATGGATAAAATGATAATTATAAAATTATAATATTTTGGACAGAATTCAAGTTCCATAACATCTAGAGCATTTAGTAGAAGATTTAAATTTAAAGAAGCCGAAATTTAATTTCCAAGAGAAAATTAGGAAGACATAATATATAAAAAGAAAGTGAAAATGATAAAATACATAAAAAAAATTAACATTTATATTATTTTTTCAATTTTATTTTAGTTTTATGATTTCTAACTGAGCACGTGATATACACATAATAATTTTGTAAAACTTTGACAGTATTAGCGATTTATATTAAGTTATCACTTAAACAAAAATTTAAGGATTAGTTAAGCTATTTATTTAATTCAAGACCAAACTGTCACGTTTTGAAAAGTTCAAAGATCACAAAAAACCAATAGGTTAATAATATTAAAATACCCTGAGTTTTAACTTTTCTGTAAAAAAAACCCTGACTTTTGAATATCTGCAAAATAATATCCTCACTTTTAAATTTCTGCAAAATAATACCCTCACTTTTGAATTTCTACAAAATAATACCTTCACTTTTAGATTCTACAAATCAATACCCTGACAATTAAAATTCTTGCAAATTAATATCTTAATATTTAAAATTTATATAAATTTATAACCTTAATACCTAATTAGTTGATTTTAATAATAAAAAGATGGTGATAGCCATCATCAACTTAATTAAAATTTATTAAACAATAATAAAATTTCTAAAAAAATATTTGTAGTTAACTTATTTCACTTTTCATTTAAGAAAGAAAAGTAAAAAATTAGAATGAGAGGTAAAAGTAGTTAATTGTAAAAAAAAAAAAAAAACATGAGAGGTAAAAAAAATTGTGTTCTTTTAACAATTAACCAAAAAAAGTAGTTATAAAATAATTTCCGATAATATACTAATATCAAAATATTTTTAATAAGTTAATGAAAGATATTTGTATTTTTTAATTTGCTCATAGTATAAATATACAAAGAAAAAAAAAGCTGAGGGTATTAATTTGTAACAATTATAAATGTCAGGGTATTAATTTACAGAATTCAAAAGTGAGGGTATTAATTTGCAAAATTCCAAAAATCAGGATATTATTTTGCGAAAATTTAAAAGTGAGGGTATTCTTTTACAGAAATTCAAAAATCAGGGTTTTTTTTTTACTAAAAAGTTAAAACTCAAGGTATTTTTACGTGATTAACCCAAAACCAAAAATCCTTTTTCAATTCACATATAGAGTTTAAAAAGATGCATATACTTAACTAAAATATATTCTCCCTCTATAGTTTAAATCTAGATCTACTATAAGCCAGTTTGGTTTAACTTCTTAACAAGTTAAAAGTACTTTTCGAACAATCTGTGAGCCAAAAAGTGTCTGGCAAAAAACCTGAAAATCAGATTATTCAATAATTTTTGACAAAGCTACAACCAAAAGCTAAAGCTGGCCCAAGGCAGCTTTGACTTTTAGATTATGCAGGAAACTACACTATCTTTTAATAAATAAATCATAATGGCTAAAATACCCTAAACTTAAAAGTAAAAATGCCACACATTTAATTGAATTTATTTTCATATCAATTTTTTTNATATTCTCCCTCCATAGTTTAAATCTAGATCTACTATAAGCCAGTTTGGTTTAACTTCTTAACAAGTTAAAAGTACTTTTCGAACAATCTGTGAGCCAAAAAATGTCTGGTAAAAAACCTGAAAATCAGATTATTCAATAATTTTTGACAAAGTTACAGTCAAAAGCTAAAGCTGGCCCAAGACAGCTTTGACTTTTAGATTATGTAGGAAACTACACTATCTTTTAATAAATAAATCATAATGGCTAAAATACCCTAAACTTAAAAGTAAAAATGCCACACATTTAATTGAATTTATTTTCATATCAATTTTTTTTAAAAAAAGTATTAATATATTTAAATCATAATTGACTAAAATACTCTTCATATTAATTATTTTGAAGTAATCAAATTGATTCTTTATTGAAATTTTAAATTCAGATAAAATAAAGTAAATTAAAATAAACTAAAGTAAAATTTAATTGAGTAACTAATTAAATGAGTTTATTTTCATATTATTTTTTTAAAAAAAATATTAATATCCTTAGTATGTACAAATATGCATAATTGTAAAAAATGTTAATAAGCTCTTTCTATAAATATGCATAATTGTATAATGATGTTTATTTTGGTCATTTTATATTTGAACAACAATTCAGTCATACAGTTTACCAAACACTTTAATACAGCTTTTTTAAGTCACAGCACTTTAAAATTACAGTTTACCAAACACTCTGCTACTTTACGCTACAGCAGATTTTTCCTTCAACATAGCTAAAAGTGTTTTCCTTAAAATCTACAGCTCTATCAAACTGGCCTTATATCTACATGTCTATATAAGGACACTACAAGAAAGATGACTTTTGCCGACGCATTTTCTCGTCGGCAAAAGTAGCCTAAATACGTCGGCGAAAGGTAAATGACAATTGCCGACGCAATTCTTCGTCGGCGACTATTGTCGGTATAAGACCGTAGCTAAATGTTACTTTCCGACGAAAATTTAATTTCGTCGGTAAAACTGACCTTCCCCGACGCGTTAATGACTTTTACAGACGCACGGTTTGCGTCGGCGAAACTTTTCCGTCGGCAAAAGTATGACCGAATTTGAAATCAACTTGCCTTTCACCGACAAATAAATGCGTCGGTGAAAGTCAGACAAATTACCGACGCATTTATTCGTCGGCGAAAGTTATTAAAGAAATAATTTTAAAGCGTACACTATATTTTCCGACGATAAAATGTGTCGGTGAAAATATTTAGAAAACATTTTTAAAAATAAAAATACCTTTACCGATGATAAAACCCGTCGGTGAATGTATGTTCGTAGAATTTAAATAATCATTTACCGACGCAATTTTGCGTCGGCAAAAATTTTATTAATTTGTTAAAAAAAAATTTGTTTAGTTGATTGTTATAATTATTTATTAATTAATAATAATTAATAATTAATAATTAATTTGGCTAACTAATATATTAAAATTTGGAAGAAGAAATATTAACACAAATTTTATTAAATAAAGAAAATATACAAATTACATCTAAAATTAGAACATATTATAAAATAAAAAACGTCTACATTTCTGGAGGCGGAGGCGGAGGCGGTGGCATCTCGATGCCGAGCTTTGCAATCAACATTTGAAGCATCCGGTTTTGCTCGTTGAGTTGTCGCTGAGTCTCCTCGAGCCGGCGTTGGTTCTCTGCTTCCTTTTCGGCCATTTGTCGCTGAGTCTCGTCGATCCGCCGTGCGTGCTCTGCATCCTTCTCAGCTAGCTGCTGCTTCAAGGTGGCGATGGTCTCAGCGACTTGTCCCGTGCTGGAAGCCCTCTGTCCTCCTATACTTTTCAGCCGAGGGAGCGCTCCTAACCCTTTCTGCCACCTAGATCTAGTCCCTAAAGCTTTGGACATGATCTGAAATTCATCGACATGTTCTGGCCCCACCACAGACTCAGCAGACGAGGCACCATCCCCAAGCTCAGACTGAGCACGAGACTGAGTTTGAGTGAGCGCCTCTACCCTGGATGTAACCATCTCTGCCTACAAAATAAAATAAAAATTAAAGTGATTATAATTTACATACGTAAACTAAATATTTTAAACAAACAGAATGAATTCTTACATGTTTTTCCTGGGTGTACTCGTTCCGCCAACCAGACGGCTTAAGATGGCGGCTCTCGAAGTAGTCGATAGGGCTCATCAATTCTCCGGTCTCTGGGTTGCCCTATGAAAAGTAGGAAAAAAAAGGTAGATTATTTGGTTATAGTATATTTTGTACTGATTAGAGAAAATGTTTGACTTTCTAACCTTTGCCTTCATCTGGCTAATCATGCTGGACGACCCCTGTGCAGGCGGATATAATTGCTTAGACCGATTCTCTGAGTTCTGTGTCGAGACTTTCTGCAAAAATACACAAGTTGTTAATTTCACCATTAATTATAATTTATTCTTAATAATTAATTTTTTTTTTTGTAAAAGCACGTTAATTACCTCAAACTCTTGAGAACCGAAATGATCGCACAAAATGTTCCACTGATCCAAGGGAACGTTCTTGTAAGGATTGGCCTTAGTAAAAGCCATATCCCTTTTACCCCCCATTTTCGTAAAATGATTCCGCATCATGCTGCGCCAATCCCGTAAATATGCCATCATGGACTGCTCAATAGAGTCCATGAATAGTGCATCGGACCGAGGATAGTCAAACTTCACCTACAAAATTAAAATGGACAATTATTAATAAAGGCTTTTATTAAAATATCTCAAAATAAATATTTTAGGAAACTCACTCACCTCCATCCGGTTCAAGATGAGTTCAATGTCTTCTTTATGCACATCCTTCCACGTCAGAGTGGAAGCTAGGATGGTGTCTCTAACGGTCTTGGCAAGAATGTTCAAGAACATCTTGCCATGGTCCAAGATAGGCTTCTCTGTCTTCTCACAAAACTCGACCTTTAATCGGTCAGTCTTAAGCCTCCTAAGTTCCTTTTCGACCGAACAACCTCTCGTCTCTTCCCTAACCCTCTTTCCCTTGGGATCACGTCTATCATCTCCCGAGCCGGAACCAGAGGCAGTACTAGTCCCTAGGGGAGCGCTCCCGTGGCTAGACATCCTACAAAAAAAAATATTGTCATAGTTTAGAAACGTTGCATACCAACACAAAAAATAATAAACACAAAATTTTCAAAACTCTACACACACTAGAATATAAAATTATGTTACATCATGAGATATTTCATTCTCTTCTTCAGAACTTGTATCACTATCGTCACCAAGTTCAACTTCTTCATCATCGTATTCCTCTAAAGTGTCGTCTTCGAACTCATCATCATCAACTAAGAAGTCATTAGGGGTCACAACATGAGCTTGACAGATAAGTTCATCAATATTGTCAACTTCATCTGGTTCAACGTCTTCCCGATGAAATCGAACATTTTCCATTTCCGGAAGCTCAACCCATAATTGGAATGACAAAGAATTTGCTTCTTGCAAAATAGGAACATCGTTGCTTGTTGATGCAATATCAGAAACATCTATCGCATGTGGAAAGTCCCATATGTTTCGAGGCGTATACTTGTTAACAAGTTTCCACAATGGCCCATTCTTATCATCATTGGTGTAATAAATCAGCTCTGCTTGTGATGCAAGTATAAATGGGTCATCCTTGTACCAGTAAGCACCTGTGTATATACTTGTGAATTGTTCGTCTAGCTGAATCCGTTTTTTTCTCGGATCAGTGTCAAACCACCTACATCTAAATAATACCACGCTGCACCCTTTAATATATGACAACTCTAGAACTTGTTCCAGTACACCATAGAAGTAGTTCCCATCAGACCCAGGAACACGGACACCACAATTCTGGGTGTTGCGTTTACTGTCACGCTTGTCAACTAGAAACTTTACCCCGTTCACCACATAACCAGGATAGGAGGAATTTGAGAAGTTGGATCTACTAGCCAATGCATACAATTCATTGTTGAGCTCATCTGAACTTGATATTCGTAATTGATTTATCTAATATAAAAAAATCATTAGATAACATATAATTTTGTGCAAAGATTCGTGAAATTTATGAAATTATACAAGAGAAGCTTACTTGGGATTTAAACCATGCAGGAAACTCAACTTCTTGTTGTCGTTCTAGGTTTGTACCACCTTTAGCCTCCAACTCTCTCATATGCTCACTACATGTAGTGTCATACATTAGGGAAGTTCTAATAACATTGAACAAAAAGTATTGAACGGTATTGGATCCTTACTTAAGATATTTTTGTACTTCCGGGCAGTTGTTCATTACGTACCACTCAGCTTTAAGTCGATCAGAAGGATTAAGAATAGTAATGTCTTTTTTGCCCAGTGGGTGACCAACAGACTTAAAGACTGACAATATGCAGTTTGGTCAAGCATTAACAGCAATTTCGTTACGTTCGGGTCGATTGAATCGAGTTTCGACACCCCGCAAATACATGGAACAAAATGTAAGCGCCTCGTTAACGACATACGCTTCAGCAATAGACCCTTCTGGACGTGCCCGATTTCGAACATACTGTTTATAAACTCCCATGGCTCGCTCAATTGAGTACATCCATCGAAAATGAACGGGTCCACCGTGTATTGCCTCTTCTGGTAAATGGAGAATCAAGTGAACCATTATATCAAAAAAGGCAGGTGGAAATATTCTTTCCAACTTAGCTAATATGATTACAACATCCTTTCGCAACTTCTCTAGATCGGCCACATTCAATGTGCGTGCACAAAGCTTTTGAAAAAAAAAACACAACTCAGTGATAGTCTCCCGGATTTCTTTTTTCAAATACGGTCTAATCCCAGCAGGTAGAAGACGTTGGAACAAGACATGACAGTCATGTGATTTTAACCCCGATATCTTGTCTTCTGTTTCACTCACATTTTTTGCTAAGTTGGAAGCAAACCCATCTGGAAATTGGACTGACTTGATAAACTGACAAAACTTTTTTCGCTCCACAGGACTTAAAGTGTAAGAAGCATGTGGCTTCTTCCACTTGTTTCCCACTTTGTATAAATGTAACTCCTTGCGAATATTCATATCTGCAAGATCAAGTCTAGCCTTATCTGTGTCTTTTGATTTCCCCTCGATGCTCAAGAGAGTTCCCAAGACACTGTCACACACATTCTTCTCGATGTGCATGACATCTAAATTATGTCTCAGTAACAGGTGCCGCCAATACTCAAGCTCGAAAAAAATACTTTTTTTGGACCAATTTAGCTCGGCTGCAGTACGTTTCCTCTTCACTCCGCCATAATTTTTATGTTTCCCAGGTAACTTGATCTGTATGTGCTCCAACTGACTCAAAATATCATCTCCGGAGTACTTTTTAGGTGGCGGCCTCAAGTCATACTGACCATCATATTGTCTACTCCTCCTCATTTTATCATCCATCGGAAGAAAGCGCCTGTGCCCAATATACGCCACCTTACTTCGGATCCCCACAGATGGAGTTTCTTCATTACAAGTTGGGCAGGCTTTATACCCTTTGGTACTCCAACCTGACATTAAGGCATATGCTGGATAATCATTGATGGACCACATCACTGCAGCCCGCATACAGAACGTTTTACCACTTACTGCATCCTTCGTTTCAACACCATTCAACCACAATTCCTTCAACTCATCAACCAAAGGCCTCAAGAAGATGTCCATGTCCTTCCCAGGGGCAGTAGGACCAGGGATGAGGAGACACAACATCATTGAATCTGCTTTCATACACTTCCAAGGTGGCAGGTTATACGGAACAAGTATAACTGGCCACATGCTATAAGCGGTGCTCATATTCCCAAATGGGTTAAATCCATCTGTTGCCAATCCTAATCGGACATTTCGTGGATCAGCTGCAAATGAAGGATATTTTCGATCAAACTCCTTCCACGCAAGACCATCTGCAGGGTGTCTCAAAACACCATCTTCTTTTGGCCTTCCTGAATCATGCCATCTCATATCCTTTGCAATATGCCGAGAACTATACAACCTCTTCAATCGGGGTGTAATAGGAAAATACCTCATCACTTTCTTCGGTACTTTTTTCTCTACTTCCCAACGACTTTCATCACATACCGGACAACTGTTTAACTCCGAGTTCTCCTTCCAAAATAAAGCACAATCATACTTGCATACATGAATTGATTCGTATCCAAGACCAATATCACGTAACTTTGCCTTAGCCTCGTAGTACGATCCGGGTAAATTAGTCCCATCCGGAAATGCTTCAAGCAACAATTTAAGTAACATATCAAATGATTTATTGCTCCACTTGTTAAGGACCTTTAAATGCATCAACTTAACTAAAAAGTTAAGTGATGAGAACTTTGTGCACCCAGGATACAACTCTTTCTCCATCTCCTCAAATAACTTGTTAAACTTGTCTGAGTGTTGATTGCCATCTGTCGGGATGTCATCCAAGTCTGGATCAACTTCATGACTTGGTCCACTTACTCCAGCAATATCAGCCATGAGATCATGCATCTTATCTCCTTCGTCTTCGCTTTGCACAATTACTGCTGGAAACGATTCTCCATGATATGACCATATAGTATAGGACTGTTCGATGCCCTTCTCAACTATATGTTGTTCCACTGTTTCTGGGTCTTGGAATTTCCCATTCAAGCATCTTCTACACGGACATCTCACTTTACCTTGGTCATTGACAAATGCTTTTGATCTCTCAGCAAAAGCCTTAGCACCACTTCTGAACTGAGCTGACAATCGATTCCTTATGCTCATCCAACTCTTATCGATGTCCATCTTATATTATCCACATACAATAAAGAAAAATTATCGGTAAAGAGTGCATACAATGACATATAGGCCTATATATATGCAAGTGCTTCCATGTGCATGTATCCTAGGTAATTATATTATATCTACAACTATAAACTAATTAATTTATCATTCATAAACTATCAACCTAAATTTAAAAAAAAATTCTTATATCACAATTCCATATGTCATTTAATATATAAAACTCAATTCCATACAAATCATAAACATAATCCATTAACCATATCCATATACATTAAAAAAATATTAAATTCTAACCTTTCTTTAAAAAATATTAAATTCTAACCTTTCTTTGCCTAGATTTAACCAAAAATTCACCAAACTCCACAAAAAGTCACCTAATTAGAGCCGCAACTTCACAAAATCAACAAACAAACCTACATACAAAGTAGATTGAACAATAAAATTAAAGAGACAATGAAGATATAGAAGACGTGAGCATGTTCACAAAGACTTACATAATACATATAGAGAACCAAAGACATGTAGTATTAGCAAACTTAAGTGATACACTAAAAACTTGCAACTATGAACAATAACCAGATTCAATCAAGGCACTAACCTTGTTACTCTCAAAAAGATGAGAGTGCGTGTTTGTTAAAGTTCATGAAAACCAAGTCCTTATATAGTGCATATCATGGTGTATCACTTGCCATAGCTAAACATTCAAATTATCCTTACTTTTTATCAACCATAAATAGTCCCCGAAAGTTACTGACTAAATTAGATTTAGCATGCAAAGTATTAATTCATATTATAGTAATTAATAACAAATAAAGTATGAAAAAATAATTTATTAAATAGTAAAAATGATACAAATTTTCACTTGACGAAAATGCATGCAACTTGAGAATCTCTCCTGGATGTTGTACTAGAGAATCCATACAAGGAATGTTTAATGCACAAGGCCACAAGATCTTTTTCCATTGCTAATATAAGTGGTCTCATCTTGACGTGTTTTCAACTCAAGGCCCATATTCTATATGTCTTGTTAATGAGTATACTCATATAAGATACATGGCAAAAACAAAAAAAAAATAAAACAAAAAATAAAAAAGAAAAATGGAAACTGAGATTAAATATCATGCATAGAACAAACAAAGAACATATTATGCCAAATCAGCTGAAGAAGTTATCTATGGAAAAGAAAAAATGAATAGCCTAAGCTAATTTAGAAACTTCTTTCTTACTATGAATAGCAGACATAAAAATGTCAAGTATAATATAAATTTGGCTACCTCTAGCTCATTTCTATAACTTCTTAAAAAAAATGACAACTATACAGTTTGTACACTGAGCATTATTCTAAACTGTAAACCAATTTTTATTGATCAGCCAAATCATACTGGACTTTTAACACAAGAATTAAACTTTTAAATGAGCAGAGCTAATGTCTAATGCCAATTTTTTTAGACAAGAAATAGTTGCTATTAAAGGGAAGAAGATAAATATACCATAAAGCAAAAGGACAGGCTGCAGAAGCAAAATAGTATCTTTGGTATTCCATTTCAAGAAAAAAATAACATTAATAAAATTAAAGAAGCGAATATTCTGTAAAATACATCCAGTTTTCTAAGTATTTTTCAGTTCTTCATTACAAATTTGACAAGTTAAATATATAAAACATAACAACCAAATTTCACAATCTATTTGAATAGCTGATCCAACACAAGAAAGTTGTTTACAATCTTAGCTTTCTTCTTACCCAGACAAGAAAATTTCAGAATCCCAGAAAGAATTCCATTGAACACCTAACAGTGAGTTTTGTAAAGCCCATCTCAGAAGGTCAAGTCTGGCAGTCCAGAAATCGAAGAAAGGCTTTAAAAATATCTAGCTCTAAAATTCCTTTGAAAGATGGGGCTTTGGATGCATAAACTAATAGACTTGAAATAAAGACCGTGAGAGACGAAGACCTTACCAGCCAAAAACCTAGATCTTCACGGAGATTTTCACGAAGAGACCTGGAGACAGAGGCCACGATGTCAAAGAGGCCAGTATGAAGATTCAGAGGTCTCGAAATAGAGCGCAAGCAAAAGAGAGATTAGAGATTTGGGAAAGGTGACGCTCGAGAAATCTGAGGAGAGAGTGAATAGGATTGTGATTGTTTTAGAGATTGACTTTTTTTCATTTTTTTTATTTTATTTTTCAGATTTTTGAGAAGTTAAATTTTTTTCAATTTTGTTTAGTGCGGGTAATGAAATTTTCCCTCCACATTTGGGAAGTGTGCACGATTCCCACTTTCCATTTTTTTTTTAATTTATCTGATGTTACAAAAAGTTCTAATTCTTGTAGTGAATATTTGGGTTCTGTATTACCTTTCCCGATTTTTGTCGCATGGTAATTTATTTAGCTATTTATTATTCTAAATAAATTTTAAAAAAAATAAAAAATTATAAACAAGATAGAGAACTACAGCTACTTCTCTTTAGATCCCAAAACCATTATATACAACTATGGTAATAATACATTTAGACCCCAAAATAATTTAATGGCTGGTACAAGAAAATTGCCATTTGTTGCTGTAAACACGAAACAAGCAAAGAACAGACTATAAATTTTATATCAAAATACATATCCAACAATCAGAACCTAATTTAATGCCCATTTATGGTCAAAATCATAGAACCGTAGCAAAGAGAAAAATTAAACGTAAATATTCATATGTTTTTAGCATAAACAATAAAAATTAACAATTAGATCCGGTTTTTCCTTTTCTTAAACAAATCCAAGAGCCTTTAATCAGAGAGAGAGCACAACTATTAGTTCCAATGGAGATTTATCTTATGGAGATTTACCTTATCATAATAAAAATGGAGACACGGTAGACTTATCATATGGTATATATTTCTCTAAAGATGAATATAATAATATGTATAAATAAATTAAAATAAAAAAAGTATCCATATAAATATGATTAAAAATTGGTATTTAGGCATTATTTTTATGGGATGGCACACTCTATTGTTGCAAGCCAAAAATAGCGAGAACTAAGTTACTCCTTTTTTTATTTTATTTTGAAACTAGCTAAGTTACTCCTTTTAATGATGACCTTAGAATAATATTTCATTATTGGTATTTTTTTATTATGATTGATCAAAATGAGAAATATTATTAGTCCATAGTTGCAACAAAAAAATTGAAANTAGCTCATTCTAAGTTACAAAAGTATAAACAAGCTGTTAAGACCTTAGTTTTTTGGGATAATTGAGGTCCAAGTGGTCATTATAGGTATTTTTTTATTATGACTGATCACAATCAGAAATATTATTAGTCCATAGTTACAATCCCAAAAAAAAAAAAAAGAATCTAGGTTCAAATAGCTTATTTAATCATTTTAATATCGATTTATATATAACTGAGCTCAAACTAGCTCGTTCTAAGTAACACAGGTACAAATAAGCTACTAAGGCCTTAGTTTTGGGATAACTGAGGTCCAAGTAGACCCATATTTTAAAAAAGCCACTTAGAGCTCGGTTTATGGGAAATAAAAGTCTAAGGAGCTCATTTAATCACTTAAACCTTGGTTTTTGCATAATCGAGGTGTAAGGAGAAATGTCGAAGTACCTTAAATTTGTAGTAGGGTGTTAATGAAAATATAGGTATATTTATATTTGTTTAAAAATATATAAATGGTTATATAATACCATGTCCACCCTATATATATTGTAAGTCCAAGGCTAACTAACCCAAGAGGGGGGGTGAATTGGGTTTTAAAAACTTTTGTAGACTATTTTAAAAAATTCTTCGTAAATAATGCAAGTAAATAAAACAATCTAGTAAAAATAGATTAATTGCATATAAATGAAACGGAGATAGGGATAGAGAAATGCAAACACTATTTTTACGAGGTTCAACAAACACAAAGGTTTGTCTACGTCCCCGGCTCTTGGCAACCCGCTTTGAGCTATCCACTATTTGATCAAGAGAATAGGCTTGACCACCCCTTTTATACAACAAGTGCTTTCTCCTTAGGCACACTCACGCCTTTACAATAGTCTTGAATCCGGCTCTATCACGCCTATCACGGATTGTTTAGACTCCGGTGCCAATCTCACCTAAACCGGGTTGTTTATAAATCCGGTGTCAACCTCACCTCACAAATGTAATTTTGGATTTTTGTTGATGCTCTCAACTAGAGTCTCTCACACTAATTTAGATAATACAAAGTAGGCTTAGTGAGAATAGATGAACACACAAGATATGATCTAGTTTGGCTCAATGGATTTTTGTGAAAAAGTGGATTTGAAAGTTTGGTTCACAAAAATTGATTAGAACACTTTGAAAGTATGATATAAGCAATGTAAGGAAGTTCAAAGATGGTTTCAAGTGTTAGAAAAGCCTCTATATATAGACTTGAATGAAAACTAGCCGTTTATAGCCGTTAGACAGATTTTCTGTCACTTTCGGTAGACCGAAAATGTGTTTTCGATCGACCGAAAAAAACTAGCCGTTGGTAGTGCGGTTCTAACGGTCGAATTCTGAAATTTGCTGAAAATAGGCAGGGGAATCGGCAGACCGAAAATGGGTTTTAGGTAGACCGATTCTACCCGAGAGCAATCTTTCAATTTTATTTCAAGTCTTTTTCAATTATTTCCAAAATGTGACTTTATAAATTGATTTATTATGTAATATAGGAACTATAGAAATTCATAAATCAATTTAAAAGCTTGTCTAAAATAGATTTCATATTTTAATTGGAGATAAATAGATTTGACAGTTTTGCTTTGAAAATTTTTAATTTTGTGAAATCTTTGAGCCATTAAGATCATATAATGTGTAGACAAGTATTCAACAAGAACTAAGTGTTTTAACCTTTGTTGATCTAAGTCTTGTATTCTTGAATTTTGTCTTTCAAGCTCTATTCCATAATCTTTCTTGAATGTCTTGTGATCGTTTCAATTTCATTTGCTGCACACTCAAGTAGATTATCAGTTCTCAATCACATGTTTGTTAACTTCAAAATATGAGAGATGATTTTTGCTGCAAGGCATGACTCAACATATATGTGTGGTTAAATAATACCATTTAGGGTGAAATAGATGAGTCAATGGCATATGAGTAATTTTTAAAGATAATTACCCGGAATTGTGGGATTTATTACCATTCCTATATAGATGGTAACAAGTATTATATGGTATAAGGTTATATTCCTATTATGTTATTCTACAACCTATTAAAATGAGTCATATCTAAATTATTATTTACTCTTTTACAGGGAGAATAATATTCATCTGCAATTTTTAGCACCCATTTGCCGATGCAAAAATATGTAGATAATAAAAAATTGGAAAAAATGCTCAGCAAATGTATATATAATAAACATAAATAAATAAATGCTTGATTTTTACCGACACAATAGTGCATCAGAAAATATATAGACAAGTAAAAAGAATGTGACCTTTACAACGCATTATATGCATCGATAAATGTTTAGATATAACAAATTTTAAAAATGCTTAACTTTTGCCGACGCAAAAGTGCGTCGGTAAATGTATAACAAAATTTGAAAAAAAAAATGCTCGAAAAATGTACAAATAACAAAAAAAATTAAAAATAGAATACTTTTTGCCGACGCAAATGCAAAAATACGTCGGTAAAAGGGTATTTCAATTTTTATCTAAAAATAATACGCGCCAAAAATTCGACATTCGCGGGGAATTTATTTTAGGGGAACCCTTTACCGACGCAACATAAAAAACGCGTCGGCAAAGGGTACTTCAATTTTTATCTGAACAAATTACGTGCTCAAAATTCACCTTTCACTGGAAATTTTCTTTGGGGTGCAACCTTTTACCGACGGATAGTCCAAATGCGTCGGCAAAGTTATTTAAATTTTTATGAAAAAAATAAATATGCGCCAAAAATTTGCCTTTCGTGGGAAGTTTTTTAGGGGGAGTAACCTTTGCCGACGGAACGTTGCCAATGCGTTGGCAAAAGATAACGCGCCAAATATTTCCCGATGTGCAGCCCGTCGGGAAATGTACCTCTTACTAATTTTTTTTAAAGACACCTACGCCGACGCATAGGTGTGTAACGCGTCGGGAAAAGATACTTTTGCCGACGCATTATTTTCATTGCGTCGGCAAAGGTAGTATTTCTTGTAGTGGGAAGTACATCCGTAAAACAAGAGCAAGGACTAAAGGAGCTATTGAATGATAATTAGCTAGGAGTCATAGTAGCATTAGAAAATAATAATAGTGCCAAAGAAAGAAAGCATTTTTTAAAGATAAAATTTTACTATTAATTGGACATGTGATGAAAACCTAAAAAAATGACGATATTTATCCCCAATAATGTAGATCTACGTGATTTTCATTCCATCAAACACTGTTAAATTCCATAGGAGAATATGATACCATGTTGCTCACCATTATTTGACATCACATTTGACAATATGTGATGCAACTATATATATATATTGGACGCTATATTACAATATTGTTTTATGTAAAAAATATACTTGATTATCGTACAGGAAAAGAGTTATGAAAGTTCGATTTATAAGGAGCAAAATGGATATTTTAAATGCATTATTAATGAACATCAATATATATATGGGAAGTAGTATAATATGTATTTTCTTTTATTTATTATCGATAGATACATTAATTTTGACTCGGTTAAAATCTAACAATCAAAATTAATGTACATACTGATAGTGAATAAAAAAAATACGTGTACATTAAAACATATACTAATATATACATATATCATGTAATAAACAAATTTTGTTATCCATGTGAACAGATCTAGCAAGAGAAAGAGACGTGATGACAGGGCTTCACCAAGAAGAACGGTGGAGGAGTTTTTCGAAGGCTGATTACCTGAAATTGCATGCTGTTCAATTACTTCAATTTAATGCCCAGCTATGGTCTCTACCTACTAATTATCACTTTTTGAATTATTATTACTTAAATTAGTGCTATTAGTATTTGGTAGTATATAATTGCCAGGTAATGACCACCATTTTTTTCCTTAAATATAATGACCACCACTTTCAAAAGGCCAGTTTATATATAAAAAATAATTAACGATGGGCTTTCCATGACCCACTAATCTATATCTTTGATCTTTCTTGTCACTATCAAATTAATTGTTTAAACACACATATATATATATATGTATATATATATATACATATCGTAAAATTTAAATTTTGAGGTCTATAAATGCTAATTGAAATATATCGTATATATTATCATGTACACCCGCATGCAGAAAAATTAGGGCATAAGAAATTATCTTTAAGTTAAAAAAAAAAAGAGCTTTGTTGATTTTACGTATATTGTTTACAAAAATTTAGTATGAAAAGCATGTGTTAAATTATCATTTACTTGCACTTGTACTTGTACTTGCTATATATGTTAACGTACAAATGTTAAATTTAATAAAAGGGTATGGTTCCACTTCTTCTTATCTAACTAATAATAAATATAAAGACAATAAAACAAAATAATCAAAAGAAATTAAAACTATATAATTAATCCGAGAGGCCGAGCATTGTCCGAAAATAATTGCATTCCAACATAAAAAAGGAAAAAAAATCAATATTATTATCATTATTATTATTATTATTATTATTATTATTATTATTATTATATATACATATTATTATCGAGCAGAAAATTTCAACTATTGCATCGGCAAAAACGATGGCGTTCCGATCTACCGAATACGACGCCGTAAAAGCAAGCAGGCGTAGCGCAAATAATTGTCGGTTGGTCGTCGCGCACCGAACCCAAAACCAGTCACATGATCAAAATTCAAATTTATAATATGATAATATCAATATGAGGAAAAAACAATCACAATAAATATTGATCATATATTTTAATTTGTTATTATTTATACAGGGATGCATAATATATATTTGTTACATCTTTATATTATTATTATTCTACGCAAGTCATACATACATACAAAAAAAAAAAAAATTGTAGTTCCTCAACTAATCTCATAAAGTTCTTCTTCTCCTTCAATAAATGTAGAATTTAAGGAAGAGCTGCGCTTCCCTGAAAAATTAGGTGGGAATTTCGATCTTTAATTTAAAAAACAAAAAGAAATAAAGAGATAAAAAGGTTAATATGGTTTTAGTACTACTAGTCAGAAAAGTCTTGTATACAAAATTTTGAGCTATATATATGTATATATTTAATTTGTGGGTTAAAATAATTGTGTGTGTTTGGCAAGTGCTGGCTTAATTTATAAGTAGCTTTTCGTTTAAGAGGTTGAGATTAATTACTGGTAGTACCGGTGGTGGATTTATAATTTATTTATCGTGACCTTAATATATGTGTGTATATATATATATAAAATGTATATACACTTTCTATAATATGCTTATAAAATTATATATACATATAAATATGCCCAACGACCGGAGTTGGCTATTAATGGTAGCGTTACAATAAACTATAGCTAAAGCTGAGATATCGTAAAGTTTATATATCACTATCAAAAGTTCTCAAAGAGGAAGGAAAAAATTAACAGATTGAACCAAATTTCAACCATAGGCTAGCTGGAGATCAACCTCTTCTATATTCATTATTGCTCCTTTTCTCTCTGTCTCTCTCTCTCTCTCTCTCTCACCATAAAATATTTTCTTCTATAACTTTTTCTTTCTCGTTTTCTTTTCTGTCCTCTCATTCACACTCATACCGTTTTCCTATCTCTCTAGCTACATTCACCACTATATATCTATCTATATCTACCTTTATAAATATGTCTTCCATTTTCAGTTCTAAAGGTATCACCAACTTTTCTTCTTCATTTCCTTTCCCATTTTCCGAGAATGATCCATGATCTCTTCGGGTGTACTTATAAGTTATTATAACTTTCCTATAGTGGGATCACTTTCATATTTGATATTTCATGTTCGTATATATATATATATACTCAAAGCTAAGATCTCAGAAACAAAATCCTTGATCTGGGATTTGTTTATTTAAGCAAATTATCCAAGATTTGATCAGGGATTTGATTTTGTTTCTTCATCTCCAGTGTATCTCAGTTGCATCTACAGGTACCATTTTTTGATAACTACACCCCACCAGAGCATGTTTTTTTAATGCTTATTTTTTTCACTTAATTATTTAATTTTTTAAGTTTACGTGTTTGAAATAATTATTTTGAAGTGTCGGGTTCTTGTCTCAGTGAAGTCAATTTTCTGACTAATAATTCATATATATGTCTATATATCTTTTATTAATGATTGTGTTTTGGTGATTGATGGTTCAGATTAATTTGGCGCTCACAATCACATGGATGCATCAGCGGCTCTAATGATCTTATCCGCACTAGCTGCCTATTTGATATGGTTTGGATTGATCTCACGGTCAATGAGGGGTCCACGTGTCTGGCCGTTATTGGGCAGTCTTCCAGGCCTAGTCCAGAACTCTCATCGGATGCATGATTGGATCGTTGATAACCTTCGAGCCTGTGGTGGCACGTACCAAACTTGCATATGTGCCATTCCGTTCTTGGCCCGGAAGCAAGGTCTCGTGACTGTCACGTGCGATCCCAAGAACTTGGAGCACATTTTGAAGGTCCGGTTTGATAATTACCCAAAGGGCCCCACTTGGCAAGCTGTGTTCCATGATTTGTTGGGGGATGGGATCTTCAACTCGGACGGTGACACGTGGCTTTTCCAGCGTAAGACTGCCGCGCTGGAATTTACCACTAGGACGCTCCGCCAAGCCATGGCTCGGTGGGTGAGCCGAGCCATTAAGCTTAGGTTCTGCCCGATCCTCGAGACTGCTCAGCTACAAGGCAAGCCGGTTGACCTACAAGACCTCTTGCTTCGGCTCACTTTCGATAACATATGCGGCTTGGCTTTTGGGAAGGACCCACAGACTCTGTCCCCCGAGCTTCCGGACAATAGCTTCGCGGCGGCTTTTGACCGAGCCACCGAAGCCACGTTGCAACGCTTTATCTTGCCCGAGATCATATGGAAGCTCAAGAAATGGCTTGGCTTAGGAATGGAAGTCAGCTTGAGCCAAAGCCTCAAACACGTGGACAAGTACTTATCCAACATCATCGACGCGCGGAAGCTCGAATTGCTGAGTCAGCAAGAAGGTGGGAGTGGGGCCACCCATGACGATCTGTTGTCCAGGTTCATGAAGAAAAAAGAGTCCTACTCGGACGAGTTCCTCCAGCACGTGGCACTCAATTTCATCCTAGCTGGACGTGACACATCATCGGTGGCGTTGAGCTGGTTCTTTTGGTTGGTCAGTCAAAATAAGAAGGTGGAAGAGAAAATCCTCGTTGAAATTTGCACGGTTCTGCTGGAGACACGTGGCAGTGACCCACGCAAGTGGGTGGAAGACCCACTAGCGTTTGAAGAAATTGACCGATTGATATATCTGAAGGCGGCATTGTCCGAGACCCTTAGGCTGTACCCTTCGGTGCCTCAAGACTCCAAGCACGTAATTTCCGACGACGTTTTGCCCAACGGAACATTCGTTCCGGCGGGGTCGTCGGTCACATACTCGATCTATTCGATCGGCCGAATGAAGTACATTTGGGGCGAAGATTGCCTAGAATTCAAGCCCGAGAGGTGGCTATCCTCGGAGGGGAAAAAATTCGAGGTACAAGATTCTTATAAATTTGTGGCATTCAACGCGGGCCCGCGGATTTGCCTAGGCAAGGACTTAGCTTACTTGCAAATGAAGTCGATAGCGGCGGCGGTGCTGCTGCGACATCGGCTCGCGGTGGTGCCAGGCCACCGCGTGGAGCAAAAGATGTCATTGACATTGTTCATGAAGTATGGCCTAAAGGTGAACGTGCAACCAAGGGACTTGAAGCCTATTTTGGCAAGAATATTATGCAAGAATGACTCATGTGCTAAAGACGCTCTCACCAAAGGTAATAACTATGAGGCCTTCGTTGAAATGTTGGCTGGCTTTGCCTAATTAAGAGGGTAACAATGATTTAATGGTTTTGTGGGTTAAAGGGTTTTTTTTTTTTTTTCCCTTTTTAATATATTATATGGATATATAGTTCTTATAATTAGTAATCATGTTATTAATTTGTATACACCTATAAGCGTGGGTTATTTGTACCTGTTATGGTAAATCATGATAGCTACGTAAGTCCTTTTTTTTTTTTTTTTTTAATTTGTCTATGATACAAATAAAGGATATCATGGAGACTGAAGAGAATGGTATGGTAGGGTTTTGGCTTAAATGAAAAGCCATTTTGAGGTCTCTATGGTACAGATAAGATATTCAAAATATATATATAGATAGAACATATATTTATATCCATTAATGGAAAATAGGATTTGTTGTGTTGTATGCTGCCACAGAATACTTTTTTTATTGTTTTGTATTTTGGGGGTGGGGGAATATGCATTATACATTTAATGTAGTGCATTAAGTATTGTTTTAATAACTGCAAACAGTTGGAACAATCTAACTGCATGCAATATACTCGATCAAAGACTAATAATCAATTAATTAGTTTCACGTAGTTCAAGTGTTTTGTCATGCAAAGACATTGATGTTGCAAATTTTCTCTTTTATAATCCAAGGTTAATCCAATGCAAGTTAAATATAAATTTGTGAGTTAATTACTGAACAAACACTTTCTTGCCTCTCAAGGCCCAAGCCAGTGTACCATTACCCTTATAACAATTTACCCTAGCTCTAGCACCAATTATTAATATTTTACTGAAAAAATTAGACCAATACTACTTATCATATCCAACTATTTATATGTTTTGTTTGTCATTTGTCTCTACCCAAATCATTTTCAAATATAATTAGCTGTTGATTAATAGTTAACAAAGTATAAAAATTGTTGTTAACTTTAGTTCATACTGCTTATTAGAAGTGGTATTGATCAGTTACTTAAACCGCAAAAAGAAAAGAAACCAAAAAAAATAAAAAATAAAAAAAACAAAGAGATTGATATTAGTTGACATGATGAAGCTGATTTAGGGACTACATGTACTTGTGGTGATTTTGGTGAAGACGTGACTAATTAGCTGATTAAAAAGACGTTAGAAACTAATCAAATTCCTCAACTTGTGTGCTATTATTATGCTTTGTTTAGTAAAATTGAACCAAACCCATTAAATATCTTTGCACTCATATTTTTGTCTTTCTTTGATGGATTTTAACTTTTGGTAAGTCACTTTTCTCAACTTTTCGTGCAAGAATCAATCTCGAGTGAGGAAAAATCATATACTATGAAGGCTAATCCGACAAAACAAGCTAAACTATAAACTAATTATACAGTTTTATTCTTCTTCTATCTTTTTTGGTTAAATAGCAACTATATATAGCTACTCATATATAGGATAAGATTCTATGAATGAGTGTGTGTTAGATCATCATCAATAGTAAAAGTTTCCATGAGTTTCATTAATTACATAAAAATTTGATTTTAATAAAAGTCAAAAGTCGGTCGTGCAGCTCGTGCTTATCTTATTAACACTATTTATTGATTGATGTAGTTCTTTTTCAAGTTCACTTAACTTAAGGGCTCTCAAACAATATTAATAATAAGTAATTAGAGATAGATTTTGATCAACCAGGTTCGGCTTCTTAATAAAAACAGAAATCGTAATGTGTCCCCCTTGCTGAAACAAATATATGTTATTTTATTATTTTTTTGATTATTATATCCCTAAAATAAAACGGTATCTATATGAAAAAATATATATTTACAATTAAGATTGATAAGTTATAATTACTAAATTGACATAGACATTTTTTAAAAGGAAATTTACAATAAGGGGTGAAAGATTTCGCTATTTATGCAAATAGCCATAATGAAATTGTGTTATCATATTCATTGATTCATACTTCATATATTTTTATCTTTTAGGCCATATTTAGTACGCCGTATTGTATTATATTGTATTGTGATGCACTATATTGGATTGTATTGTATTGCATCATTCCATTACAGTATTATATTTGGTTTTGCATTTGTATTAAGATGTTGTACAAAAAAGCTAATTTTGAAAAATACTATTTTTAAAAATTTACATAGAAAAATACCATTTTCAAAAAATATTTAGGAAAACACCACTTCTAAAATTACCACTTTTAAAAAATTTATTTACGAAAAAATCACTTTTTAGATATAAATTTAGAAAAATACCACTTTTAAAAATTTATTTAGAAAATACTACTTTTTAAAAAGATAAAGTGATGTAAAAGAGAAAGTGATGAGAGAGAAATTAAGAACAGAAAAAGTGAAGAGATTGAGTATTGTGCAATATTACTTTAAAGTTAAATTTATGTAATACGGTGTAATACAGACCTTTTATTCTGTATTAGATAATACTTTCTGTATTATATTAAATCTTGATATCATATTAAATAATACAATACAAAAATACAACCAAACACAGGATTATATTTAATTAATATAATATAGAGTCGTTATACAATGTGCCAAACATGAACTTAAAAACTAATCTAAATTGTTCCTATATTTTAAGAAACTACTATAAAGCACTAGAGCGGTCGACTTGGGCCTTTTCAAAACAGCACTGGACTATGACTTCCGCGGAGTTTTGCAATGAATTAGGCGGTTTTTTTTTAAATTAATTATTATTATTATTTTTTTTTTTTTTGAGGAATTGCAGAGAATTAGTTCACATATGCAAGTTAAATGACTTTTTTTAACCTCATAAGTAAATCTTGAAAAGGAAAAATTATTGTTTTCGAGCGGAAGTAAAATTATTTGTTGCATAAAAAGGTTTGGTTCAGTCAAAACTTTTGTTGGATAAAATCTAAGCATAATAGATAAACTCATATAATATTACAAACCAATTCATTACATATTTAAAAAAGCCAAAATATATAAAGAAATATTTAAACTTTTTATAAATTTAATAGAAGTGGCTCAGTTAATGAAGTTTAGTAAAAGGTCCAAACAGCAAACCATATCACACCACAATGGTTGAGAAAATTGGACACCAACTCCCACCGCGAAGAAAATTAATGAGTTGGGCGACTTCCGCAATTAATAGGGATTTTGTACACTCATAATAAAAAAGATAGTACAAAGGACTTTGGTCTTTACATTGTCATTCTAAGTATTTTTAGGAGTTGTTCTAGGGTTAATTGTTTGTCAAAGTTGAACCATGATGAAACTCATATGAGGGCACCTAAATAAAAAGCTATGATTCGTGAGATGTATTTGATGATATATATTTTTTAATTTTTAGTTTTAATACACTGACAAAGATAAATAAAGTTTATGATTTTCTTTTTTAAATGAGCGGAGTATTTTGAATGTACCAAATGAATACTAGAATTTAGACGTTACTATGGTTGTCAAAAGATTTAGCTTTTAATTTTCATTTCATTTTTATTTTAAGAAAAATGAGGGGAAGATGTCCTCAAAATGTGTTTTCGCGAAAAATCCATAATTTGCTTCAGTTTCGATAATAAATTTAAAAAAAAAAAAAAGTTACCAAGTGCGCCCTTAATTCCAATAAATTGTCAGGGAAAAAAAAAAGATAACAAATTTTTTAGGAAAATCAAACAATACAACTTTAAGTTATTTTCCTTTCATGCCTTTGAGATAAACAGGACAATGAGAGAAGCATATCAGGAACATGTTTGGACAAATCAATCGAACTTAAATGCTACATTACAATTTTGTAACCTCGTTGAAGAGTGGAAATCTAGACCATGGCATGATAACGCGACTGAAAAAAAGTACGAAATAAGCATGTCTGTGCCAAAGTATAATAATGTTTTGTAACAAATTTAAGATTTGCGCTATATAATTAAATAATAGGTGTATAACCCAAAATTGACACAATTACTTAAATGTGTCACAATAACCTTTTTTATAACATATTTACAATCAGACTAAAAATATTGTAAAATTCAAAATTTTGTCGATATACATCAGCATAATTAATATATGACTTATTTTATGTAAATAACCTAAATTACAAAATTACTGACAAATTAGTTTAGCTTTCCATAAAGAACGATTAATTTGCTTATTTAACCCAAAGAATGATTAATTTGCTTATTTAAATGTGTTAGTAGTGTCAATCAATTTACTAAACGTTAACAGGAATGGTGACGCAGAATCTCAAACCAAACACTACAAAGGTGAACTGTAGAAGTAGGGGTGTACAATAGCTATTTTTTTAACTTACTATTGGTAGGTACATCAATTTTGACCGTTAAATTAAATCTAAGGGTTATAATTAATTATACTATAATAAGTTCTAATATGAATTAAATAATAATATTTATATTTGTAACTATTAGATTGAAATCTAATTGTCAAAATTGATATACCTATCGAGAGTAAATAAAAAAATATCTATTTTATTAGTTCCCCTAATAAATAAATATATATATAGGTCGTATTTCAATGGAGTTTTTTGTTTTTGCTCCATGGATAGGTACTTTGACCAAGTTGAAAATGACTTACTATTGCAAGTCATTTTAATCTACAATCATTCCATTTCAATTTTTGAGAGAATCAAAACCATTCCATTCCATTNTTTTCCAAATATTTTATAAACGATTATTATATTTATTTTCTAAAAACTGATATACGTTTGATATATATATATATTCCAAAAAATGATATATATGGATAACTAATTATTGAATTTGATACGTTTAACTCTTTATGTGCTATCAAAAAACGTTTAGCCTTCTATGATTATTAGTATTGAATTTAATATGTCCAGATATTTACGACTAAGATTATAAGAAAACTTCCAGTTTCATATATGACTCCTTATCAAATCAAACTCTTTAATACTTCCACCTATTCATGCATATGACTCCATAAGAAAAATGATATTAATAATACTAATAATTCCAAAGGCCATACAAAAAATAATATTAATAATACTAATTATTCCAAAGGCCAATAAAGCCCATTAAACACTTTATTAAGAGCAAGATAAAATGTTATAGGTATGACTAACTTGGGCTAAAATGACCTTTTGGGAATTTTTTCTAAAATGACATTTTAAAAAGTGTCAAGGTGTAGATCTTAACCTATTTTCAGGAGCTTTTTGGCCATGAGAACACCATTATGTAGGAGTTTTTTATGTCAAGGAAGTCTTGACTATAGGTCAAACTTTCTTTAGTACTCCTAAAAAAGTTAATTTTAAGAGAATGCATAAAAAAAGTCATTTTAGCCTAAATTAATTTTACGCATATTCTTTTCTCTTGACAGCAACTAAGAGTGAGCAGAACTGCATATTTATTATTTTGATAATTCTGAATATATAAAAAAAAGGGCGCGTCTACAGTAGGGGCGTCCCTACGTAAGGCCCTGTTTATACACCGTTTGATGAGAATCTGTGTATAAACAGATTCCCATCAAACGGTGTATAAATAGTGGCCTTACGTAGGGGCGCCCCTACTATAGCCGCCTCAAAAAAAAAAAAAAAACTCATTATGAAGAGTACAACATGTTATTACTCAACCAAAATAGCTAAAAAGAGTAATGTTTGGATCAAAATTTATTTAAATTACTATTTTTTCAATTGTCAGGTGCAAGTCCATCATTCTAATATATTGATTTATATCCATGATTCTAATCAATTGATGTGAACTAAAATACTCATCTATAGAACCAGGTATAAAGTGAACTTACTTATTGATTTCATTGAAAAATGACATCTATAGGTACTTCTATTAATCATATGTAATTTTTTTTTTATATTAATATCAGTCTACTTCAATCTTTTTTAAAATTAATTAATCATCTTTAAAATTTATTAATGATGATGTATATTCGTTGTTTTCATTAGAATGACCATATATACACAAGAATGTAATTGGGTTGTATATTAAAAATATGCATATTAATAATTAGGCCACCAACTAAGGCAAATAATATTTTATAAAAAAAAAAACCATGTACTAACAATTTTATAACTCTTCAATCGGGGTCTTCATCATTGTTGTAAATATTACACTCTCATGTGAATTTAAATATTCTCTTATAGATTATATTATATGATGTAATATGAAAAAGAAAATATCAGTTTAATTATTCATTTTATTTATTTATTTTACTCTATTATGATTATTCATTTCACTTTATAATAGATGATATTAAGCTAAAGTGATACATTCTTTTTTTTTTAAATAATAATAATAAATTTATAGTTGCATGTATTTGTCATTTAGAATAAGCTCTCATTAAATGTATATATAAGACCAAATTATTATTAACTATTTAGGGGAAAGTATGGGACCGAATAAATACATTTTAAAATTTTCTCTATATTATATTGAAGAGAAAATTCGTTAAATACATGGCCTCCATATTATTATTATTATTATTTTGACAATTCGCTTCTATATTAATTAAATGCTTAGAATATTAGTTGGAAACGTATGGCCTCATAGAGGAAAAACAATTAAACATCTCACTATCAAATTATTAAGGGCCACATGAACAATTAATATTCAATTTATTCAATAATATAATTTCCGGTCCATTGATCGATAACCCTACACGATAATTAAAAGTTGATTTAGAAGATTGGTTCGTATTGTTTTTGAGAATATATATAAAGTTAAAGAGAAATCAAACATATTATTTTATTTATTATTATTATTATTTTTATTATTGTTATTATTGTTTATTATTATTATTATTTTGAAAGAAGTGTTATCATATGTTAAAATAAAATCACATGTAAAATAAAAGAAAATATTAAAAATATTAAAGTAATTAAATATATAACACGTCAAATCACAAAAAAAGAGAGAGAATTAGAATTTATCAACTTGATAAGTTATACATCAAAGAAAATTAGTTAAAAGAAAATAAGATAGTTACAAGTGAAATCACCAAAAAAAAAAAAAAGGAAATAGATAATTTGTCGACATAATTAGTATACATAAAAAATTAGTTAAATTAGTTAATCTAGGGGGAAAAAAGAACATATGTGTAGGGAAAAAAATTTAAAAAGAGAAAGAAAAATAAACTCATATATAATAAGGAATGAGAATAAAAATACAAAAATAGAATGAGAATGAGAATAAAAATATAGGGATTGAATGAGAATGAAAACAAAAAAAAAAAATCAATAGAAAATGAATTGAAAAAAAAATGTCACCAACAAGTTACAAGTTTTTTTTATTATAAATATCTTTCTATATTTATATAGTCATTGATTACAATTTTTTTTAATTGTAAAATCACTAATATTATTGTAACCATCGGATGAAAATCTAATGGCCCAAATTAGAGTACTTATTTATGGAGCCAAAACAAAAATCTCACCTTATATATATATATCACCTATTTGATTATATAAATATATATATATAGGAAAATTTATATATATATATACGTGTACACAAAATCACATCGTGGTTTAATTTGGTTTTAATGGTTTGACGAGTTGAAATCATAAACTATACCAGACCAATGACTTTGAAAAATCTAAAACCAAAACAAACAAAAATAAAACCATACCAGTTTCATTCGGTTTGGTGATTTGAAGAATACCTCTACGTGGAAGTATCAACAAGTTTGCAATTTTCTCACTTTAGATGGGTACATATGAAAAATGAAAAAAAAGATACTCCAAACTACGAACCAACTGCAAATAAACCCAGAGGATCTCTAATTCTTATATTCGTCACCAACCAAAAAAAAAAAAAAAAATTGGGAAGAGAGATAAACAATCACAATTGCGTAAAGCATAATGATAATGATAATGAATATATTTAAGTAAGTTGCCGTTAAAAAAATCACACGAGAAAAAAAGGAAAGGGAAAAAGACGAAAAAAAAATCTCATGCTTCTCGAACCACCGTAACACCGAACTCACTCACCTTAGCCGCTGACTAATCACGACTGGTTGACATCCTGAGTATTCAACGGACGGTCGTGATGTAGAAAACGACGTCGTTTACCGTACATCATCATCCCGTCTTACGAGGGTCAGTCTCCCTTAATTAATTTAATATTATTATTTATTATTTTTCTCCTCTTCTTCAGAGTTCAGACAAAAACTCTCTCTCTCTCTAAAAATTCTCTCTCTCTCTCCTCTTCTATCTTTTTCCTCTCTGCCTTTTCGGCTTCGCATCACCACCACAGCAGACGCGTTCTCGGAGCTTTTTCTTTCCAACGTCGTCGTTTTGGGGGCTATATGCTTACATACACACTGCTCCACCACACTGTGAGTAATTGTTTTGAGATTTTGAGCTCAGCTTCAAACTCACCCAAATTGAATAGTTTCAGATTTTTTTTTTCAATTTTTTTTTTGGTGGGTTCATTTTATTATTGCTCTTTTTAGGGTTTTGGGCTTTGATTTTTTGGAACAAATTGACTTGGGTTTTTGTTATTTGTGCAATTGTTGGTGAATTCATTATTGCGAATCATACATGTCCGGTTTCAGCTTAGTTCAAGATGGTTCCCCCCTCCCCCAAAATTTTTGAGTAGATATGTTTGATTTTTCATGAGATGAATTCTATTTCTTTTGTGGGTTTCAGTTGGTTTTGAATTTAAGTAATTGGTTTTGTTGAAATGAGTGTTTGAATTATGTAGATCTGTGTTGAGAGGAGTTTGATGTGGGTTCCTGAGCTTTTGAGTGTAAAATGTTTGAAGAGTGTGGAAAATGACTGGGTTGTAAGAGTTGATCTTTTTGGATTGGCATTATGGGTGTCTTAAGTGTCCTGGATTACTGCAATTATGTTGCTATTTTTTTTTTTTTTTTAATGAAATTTTTAGAAAATGACTTGGAATGAGTTTGGATGGAAATGGAAGTGAAATTGGAGTTTTCTCATGGAAACAAACAGACCTAAGAATCTAAGATTGTGAAAATGTAACCTAATGCATTTTTTGTGAAAATGTAACCTAATGCATTTTGGTTGTGGGTTAGTGAAGTTTGTGAGAAATTAGTGGGTTTGCAATCACAGTTTGATAACTCAACTTTAAGGTTGTCTCTTTGTTTCTCGGAGCATTCTAGATATGGAGCTGTAGGCTATTTATATCTTTCATTTTACCTTTTTCCCACAATTGATGAAATTTAGTTGTGGCGCAACTCATCGGGTTTCGGAAAATTGTACGAAGAACCTGTTTTTTTATTCAACATTTACTTATTGTCAAAAAAGTGGAGCTTAGTATTAAAAGTGATGCACCTAAGTATTATTTTTGGCGAAGAAAAAAGAAGAAGAAGAAATGGTATTGTCCTTGACTGTAGAAGCCAACTCTTGATATTGAATATTACTATATTAGTTGAGAGCGGTTAGTAAGTTCTAAGGAAAAAAGATAGCCAATATTTTAAAAAGCCATGTAACTGAGGAGTACTTTTGGCAATTTCTTAACAAAAAAGTGGTTTCTAGCAGCATGCTGTACTCTTCGTTTTTACTTGTTTCTACAGCTCCTTTATCCCTGAAATTAATTTTATTAAAATCTGCCCTCTTCTTTTTGAAATCTTTGATCACTAGCAGCAGTACTTTCTGGATCCTAAAGTGGGAATTTGTGGGTATTCTTATGTCGGTCAAATATAATGATGCAGAAAAGGAATATAATAATTATGATTTAATTTTGTTATTGTTAATTAGGCTTATTATTAGGTTTTATTTAATTTTGGGTAAAGAATAATGTTTCTTAATTTTTTTTGCTTCCTATTTTAGGTTTCTGTTTCCTGTTTCTGTCAGTTTCATATTATTGTTCAGTTTCCTAACTTGTGTCCGGTGCCTATGTATGAATTTAATTCTTTACGCATCCAACCCTTACATATAACGTTATGCCTCCCTTGTATTTTTTCTGAGTCACTAATCAGGACTAATAAGAAAACCTTTAGTCTTTATCCAGGTTCCATTTGTGCATAACATCTTTTAACCTGCTCTTCTCTATGTTTTACATCCCAGAATGAGTTTTGGCTGCCCATTTGTGTACTTTTATGCAGACTGCGGACAAGGCCATTTGACTTGATCACTGTAACCAGTATATGAGTTGCATTTCTGGTCATCAATTTGGTGTAATGTGATACCTTATTTGAATCAAGGAAAGATTTTTTTACTCAGAATTTGACTGTTAATTATAGACTTGTAATATCAGCAATGCCTTCTTGGTGGGGAAAGTCCTCCTCTAAAGAAGGAAAAAAGAAAGGGAACAAGGAGAGTATTATTGATACAATACATAGAAAATTTAAGAGTGCACCTGAAGATAAGAGCAACTCAAGATCAGGAGGGTCTAGGAGACGTTGTAGTGATACTATCTCTGAAAGGGGATATCTATCCAGGGTTCCGTCCAGGTCGCCATCCCCTTCCAAACAAGTATCAAGATGTCAAAGTTTTGTAGAAAGGCCTCATGCCCAACCGCTTCCCCTTCCTAGTGCACACCTTTCTAGTATCGGCCGTACCGACTCTAGCATCAGTACATCATCAAAATCAGAACTTAACAGGAGGTCGAAGCCATTGCTGGTTTTTCCCCTTCCAAAACCTGTTTGTGCCTTTAACAGGGCAGATCCCGCTGATGCTGAGGGAGATATAGGCACTCCTTCTGTTTGTAGTGATAGCTCAATTGACAGTGATGACCCATCTGAGTCACGTCTTTTAAGTCCCCTTGCATCTGACTATGAAAATGGAAATAGAACTGCTCTGAACAGCCCTTCAAGGTAATGTTTATCTCTTTTTTTGGATAGCAATTATGTTTTTCCTCCAGTGATAGATACAACATCTGACTAATTTTACTTCTATCTTTGTGAAGTGTAATGCGCAAGGATCCATCCCCTACTTTCATCCAAAAGAACTCAAAGGAGACATCGAGGCCATCAAATCTTCTGTTCAACAATCAGACCCTGTCTACATCACGTAAAAGGCAACCCTCAAGCATGCATGTGCAAAATTTGCAAATTCCTTCTCATGGTGTTTTCAGCACCCCAGATAGCTCAATGTCAAGTCCTTCTAGGAGCCCTATGAGAGCATTTGGTGTAGAGCAATTTCTGAACTCTGGTTTCTGGGCAGGAAAGCCCTATCCAGATATAGCTTCTGCACACTGCTCCAGTCCAGGTTCAGGTCATAATTCTGGGCATAATTCAGTAGGAGGAGATCTGTCGGGACAGCTATTTTGGCAGCACAACAGATGTAGCCCTGAGTGTTCTCCAATACCTAGCCCCAGAATGATCAGCCCTGGTCCCAGCTCCAGGATACACAGTGGTGCTGTCACTCCTTTGCATCCACGCACTGGAGGAGCAGCAATCGAATCACTTACAGGCAAGCTTGATGATGGGAAGCAACAAAGCCACCGGTTGCCCCTTCCTCCGATAACAATCACTAATACTAGTCCTTTTTCTCCTACATATTCTGCCTCAACAACTCCGTCAGTGCCACGCAGCCCTGGTAGGGCAGAAAATCCCACAAGCCCCTGTTCACGCTGGAAGAAAGGGCGGCTTCTTGGAAGAGGAACCTTTGGACATGTTTATCTTGGCTTCAACAGGTATGTTTCTGGAGGGGTTTTATTTCCAAAAGTGCAAGTTTTACACAATAGTACCTTGTATGTTTATGCACTAATGCTTAGTTGTAATTATTGCGTGTTTGATACTAATTAAGTTCCTGGCAACTCAACACTTTAAAGTGAGTTCATGGCAGGATATCAAAATCACTTTTCACAGATTTGGATCTTGCATTGCACTTATTCAATGTTCATTTTGAAACTTAAATGGAAAGTGTTAAAGTTCGTTTGACTTATAGAGTTAATGTTTTCCATTCTTTTCACATTGATTGCTTCACTCATTATCTGAAATGCAGAAAACTTTTCCAAAATTACTTTCCCTGATTTGGTTTAGTTTTGAACTTTAGTGAAAGTGGTGAAATGTGCGCAATGAAGGAAGTAACTCTGTTTTCGGATGATGCAAAATCAAGAGAATGTGCACAGCAGTTGGGGCAAGTATGTTTCTTTATTTATGCTGAGCTATGTTTCTTTATGCTGAGTTGTTGGAATTCTGGTGGTGCCAAGAATAACATACTATTCTTAAATGATTTTGTTGTGTGCACTACTATTACAAGTTAATTTTTGTCGTTGAAGAGATTGTACTGTTATAATCTTGCAGGAAATTGCTTTGTTAAGTCGCTTAGAACATCCAAACATAGTGCAGTATCTTGGATCAGAGGCAGTAAGTTCCTTAAACCTTTCAACTTTGTTTCTGATATAGTTGCTCTAATAATCATGGTTTGGTGTGATATTCTTCTGAGTTCTTGAGACTATTAGGAAGTTTTGGTCCTAAATCAGTTAACAATGGTTATTTTAACGTTTTGAAAGTAAGTACTGAGTTGATCATACATATTGACTTACACACAGTTTTTTCTTTTTCTTTTTTCAATGTATATATATATATATTTTTTTTTCGTGTCTGTCCGAAATTAATTTTATTCTGAATGGATTGATATTGATGCTTAACTTTACTGTTTATGTATGTTGAACAGCTTGACGACAAATTATACATATACTTGGAATATGTATCGGGTGGATCCATTTATAAATTGCTTCAGGAATATGGCCAGCTTGGTGAATTAGCTATTCGGAGTTATACTCAACAAATTTTATCGGGGCTTGCATATCTACATGCTAAAAACACTGTCCATAGGTGAGTGTGGGTATATAAAGCTTGATATGATTGTGATAAGAATGTATTTATCACACTCTTATGTTCTTGTTCTGATGATTTTTGAACTGTTTGCTAATGAGTAAGCTGTAATGCTGTTCAGGGACATCAAAGGAGCAAATATTTTAGTAGATCCCAGTGGCCGTGTGAAGTTAGCTGATTTTGGAATGGCAAAGCATGTAAGAGCAATATTTGCATATTTTCCGTCCTGAAAAAATTGGAAATAATTTACCTATTTGTAATTTTGGGAAATCAAAACAAGAAATGTTTAGACACGAAATGAGCGGTAAAATAATTTGCAAGAAATGTTAATAGGTCCTTATTGGGGTTGATGACTTGGTTTAAGTCGAATAATCTAACCATTGAGGTGCATATTCTGATCTTTCTAAATAATTTGCAGATTTCTGGGCAGTCTTGTCCACTGTCATTCAAGGGAAGCCCCAATTGGATGGCACCTGAGGTCAGCATTCTCATGACTGTTTTTATCCACTTTTTAGGAGGCCATCTGTTAACATTTTTCAATCAATGATTTAGGTTACTGTTAACATTTTTCAATCAATGATTTAGGTTATTAAGAATTCAAATGGTTGTAATCTTGCTGTTGACATATGGAGCCTTGGGTGTACTGTACTGGAGATGGCTACAACAAAACCTCCTTGGAGCCAGTATGAGGGGGTGAGTAAATTTTGGAGTTAGAAGCTTGGATATTACATAATTCCTCTTATGCGGGTGTTTGTCAGTAAGATCAGATGCATGCTTGACATACCTGATGTTTGACTAGAACTTTTTCTGTTATGTTTTTCTTCAAAGATTGCTGCTATGTTTAAGATTGGAAACAGCAAGGAACTTCCTGCCATTCCTGATCATTTGTCAGCAGATGGAAAGGACTTTGTGTTGCAGTGTTTGCAGCGGAATCCAATGCATCGTCCTACCGCTTCTCAGCTTTTGGAGCATCCCTTTGTTAAAAACGCTGCTCCATTGCTGAGACCCATTTTGAGTGCTGAGCCTTCGGAAGGACCACCATCAGCAACAAATGCAGTGAGATCTCTGGTATGAGCAATTTGGCATTATCCCGGTGTATCAGATACTGCTTAATGTGTTTGATGTCTTTGTCCTTGCAAAAAAATTGAGTTTGAATTCCAAGTCTATATATACTGCTAAGTTCTATTATTTTTGCTTTTAGTTGTCTGGTATTTACTTTAACAACTAGGAGATATTATTTGTAGCGTTGCAGTTCACTTGTTTGATACTAATTTTCGATGACTTGATGGAGAATTCAGTAATGAATGGCTGTTATTGCTTGAGCCCAATTTGTTGTTTTGTGTGTTTGTTAAATTATATTTTCAATTAAGTTACTTTTTGCTACCAACATTGTAGTAGCATTTTTTTGTTGACACATCTTCTGTGTTTGTGATTCATATTTGCGTGGACGATATGATATGCTAGCTAAGACTCGTGCTTCTATTTCTTCAATTTGAATTAAATGAATGCTGGAATGTTTTGTGGATACTTAACAAGTGGACAATGAGATATTCCAGTGAGGACATGTGCTTCTACTTCTTCAAGTTAATTCAAATGAATGCTGGAATATTCTGTTAACATGTTCATTAATTTTACTTCAGGTCATTGGAAATGCAAGAAACTATTCGAGCATAGATTCAGAAGGGATGGCTAACCATCAGTCTAGAGGCTCAAAAATTGGTACAGGATCCAGGTATATCTCTTCCTTACATGCACACATGCACAAATAGCTGTGTTTATGGTTTTAAATATGTACAAATTTATGTATTGTGTGTCTGCATTCCGTGTACAGAAATGATATACACAGGCATCAAAATGGGGGGTTTATTTAGTGACAAAATTGTAAACAGTTATTTAGAAACTTTATCATCATTGGAAACACTCATTTACCATCGAAGATTATTACATACTTCCTTAGACTAAGATTGCCGGGTTTTCTTCTCTCCTCCTCCTCCTCCATTCTTTTTAAAGAGTTAAATAGACGATCACATGGTTTTTTTTCAGCTAGTTTATTTATTAACAAACTTTTTCATTGCTGCTTACCAGTGATGCCCATTCGCCAAGAAACATTTCATGTTCAGTTTCCCCTATTGGTAGCCCACTTCTCTATTCTAGATCACCACAACATATGAGTGGAAGGTTGTCCCCATCTCCTATATCTAGTCCTCATACCGCCTCCGGTTCATCAACACCACTCACCGGTGGCAGCGGTGCCCTCCCATTTCATCATCCAAAGCAGCCTACAACCTACCTTCATGAAGGTATGGGGACAATCCAGAGGAGTCAAAATGGTTTCTACACAAATGGTGGTTCACCATATCATGAGCCAAAGCCCGACCTCTTTCGAGGAATGCCACAAAACTCTCATGCTTATTGGGATATAATTTCTTCAGATAATTCCGCACTCGGAAATCAGATTGGGCGGCCTGCTACCGGGGAGTTTTATGATATACAGTCAGTTCTGGCTGACCGTGTCTCTCAGCAGCTGTTGAGGGATCATGTAAAGCTTACTCCAACGTTGGACTTAGGTCTGAGCTCACCAATGCTGGACAGGACAAATGGTATCTGATTGTTTAACTGAGATACCTGGCCAGAGCAGGAGTTACGGGCATGTCAGATCGGTTTTTGACGCATTTAAGTTGGCTTTATATCACACTTATTACAGTAAGGTCCATTCTGTAAGTTAGGAACCAAAGTTGGACGACTGATTAACTCTGGATCCTCTATCCTGGAAACCTGATTGGCAAAAGAGAGAACTTGGTCAAGTTCCCATGATAAGCAGTATTCATGACAAAGCTTTAAAGCTGCTATCAAAACTGTAATTCCCCTGTGCGGAGTAGGAGGTGGCATTTGCAAATCCTGCATTTAGAAATTCTTTACCGAGGAAAACCTGTCAGCCACTGTAGAAAAATGTATATTTTCAATACACCTGAAAAAAAAAAAAAAAAAAGAAGAAACATTTTAAGTGATCTGTTACGATTTGAACCTGGAGAATCATTTTTTGGTTTCCTTTTTTGGGAAGGAGAAAAGGGCGGCAGTGGCAAAGGTGTTGTACAGAATGTTGGAAACTAAAATTGAAGCAAAGATTTTGTGAAGATGGGAGGTTAAATATGCCAGGCTTGTATGTTGTTCATCTCTTGTATCAGCTTTATAGCAAAGATCAATCCAAACTCCTGTAATGAGCTTGGCTGGTCATGCTGATACTGTACCTAAATTATACCTGCATCAAATAGAAGAAATCTGGTTCATGTTGTATCTCTCTTTCTCTGATGCTAATCTTTCTTTTCTTTTCTTTTTCCTTTTTTTTTTTGAATTTTTATTTTTAAGCTTTAATCCTTGAGGATTGATTTCAACAGGTCCTTTTTCTACGTGGGTTTGAGACTTCTAAATTTCTTGTTTCTTGTTCTGATCATGATCTAACGGTTGAGGATTCATCATGAGAAATAGCAAGTTTTAGAGGTTTCTGAGCTATCAAAAAGTGAAATGAAATAAGGCATCTTCTGCTATTGAAGCTTTTTGCTTTGCTTGCAAAACAAAACATCTACATGGTTCATGGTTGCATACTGAAAAAATATTGCATGTACATGCATGTATGAATTAGATACGATCATAATTCATACGAATGAGGATTATGCTCTTAATGTGAAAAAGTCGCTTAGGAAACAAATTTTCTTGACCAATCAGAATGGGAGAAAATGATTGATTCCGTTTTGTAAGGCTAACCAACGGAAGAGAATAATATTCACTTGTTCCTATTCTTGTAGTTGTGTATTGTTCTCTTTCCCTTGGTGCTCAAGAATCAAGATCATGCAGATGTTATAAAATAACATGTGTGGCACTGGCACCACACATTTAAAGTAACCTTTTCTTCGAAAGAACAAGAGAGAACCTGATGTTCTACTTCTAGCAAACCTTGCAATTTAGAAATTTTCATTTCTTTTGGATGGTACGAATATTGTATTATTGAAAGTAGTATCCTTTATTATAACATATTTAATTGAAAGAAAAGATTCCTCCGACCAAATGAGTTTATGTTCCACGTTAAAGGGTAAACAGTTAAATCATTTATAACTTTATTAGTTTCATGATAATTATAAAACCAAGAAAAAATAAATAAAAATAAGATTAATACATATAATGACCATTGAATGAATTATGAATAGTAGATTACACCGTTAATGAGAATTTGAATAATTGTTAATGCCTCTAATTAAATATTAGAGATTTAAGTTGTCATCCCTGATCCATAAGAGCTTATGATTTTTGATAGGCGAACTAAGACTTCAAGTTTGCAAAGTGGATAAAGTGATAACGATATCAATGCCCCATCGAAAGTATACACTTTTTGATGGATGCATCCACATTCAATTTAAAGCCTCCCAAAAAATTTGGAATGTCGTCTTCGTTTCTTTCTTCATTTAATTTTTCAAAAGAACTAACAACTTGCAAATTCGTGTTTGGTTTTCTTGATTTTTTTTCCCCCTTCGCTTTGATGTGGTCTTTTAGGTACTATTGAGTATTTTCTCATTTGAGTTTTGGCCCAACAAGCGCTCTCTTTCCCTCTCTCTAAAGAAACTCAACATTCAAACTCTACGCCCTGTATCTGAATTATTGACAGTTATAACCTCCAAGCGGATACATAATTTGGTACTTGAGAGACAAACATGTAGGCGTCGAGGGCGTTACTGTTCATGGACGAAGAAATGCGAGAAAAACAACGAAAAGCCCCTACAAACAACAATGCTTTGCATAGAAACGACAACAGTTGAAACAACAAATTTTAAAACGACACAACTTATATAAACGACAATAAATTAAACAGATAAAAGGAAAAACGAGAATTCACCAGACAAAATTTGGGAAAGATGACGATATTTGAGAAATAAAAGCGTTCCTAAAAACGACACAAATCAACTAGATGACAAATCAATAAGTTACAAACGACAATAGTGCATGCACTCAGCGACAACTTCTGAAAAACTTAAAAAATTCTAAGAGACCAACATACTCAAGTAAAACGAACGTAAGTTATTCAGCAAAAAGAAAAAAACAAAAATAAGTTACAAACGGCAATTTAGCAAAGAGAGTTAAAAACGGCTACAATGAAATAAACGACAGGTTCTGAAAAACGATAAAATTCTAAAGACCGACATGAGTCAAATAAACGACTTCTGAAAAATAGATCTATTGTTTTGCAACCTTTTAGAATATTATGAAATTATGAATATTAGTGTGCAATGCAATTCTCTATATAGAATTACTTTATAATTACAGAACTTCACATAGGAGAATATGTCAATTTCATTTAAATCACCACATATGTTTATTATGCTTACATTTTTAAATAAATAAACTACTTTCATTTAAATCACCACATACCACGAACACCCAACACCCTTGGATAAAACTATCTACCGCGACCACAACATAACAGAATCGGAAATTTTCTCTTTTTTCTTTTCTTTCTGGAATTCGAAATTGAAAGCTAGGGAGAGAAAGGAAGAGAAAATTGTGATTGGTTTTTTCTTCCATGTTCTCATCTTCAATGTTCTCAACTCAATGAATATTGAACTATACTAATACCATCTCCATCTTTCCCATAAGAGTCATATAGTACACAGCTCTTAACTTCTATATACAAAACTGGGTATTCATTAAAGTTATACTACATTGAAGACTTCCTCTATTGGGTGCTTCAGTAAATATTAATTGAACCAACTATGGACCAAAAAATTCCCAACTCTTCCACTACTTGGGTTGTTGAGTCAAGCTCAAGCTGAAATCCCATAGCTTCTTTGCCATCTCCTTGTCCTTAGCCAGAGAGTTCGGTTTGGCTTTGTTACAGTCCACAAAATACTCACCTGTTACCCCCTCAAGTTGTGGATGCAATGCCACGTAGCACTGAGTTGCTGCTCCCTGTAAAAACTTATCCAAAAATAACACATTAGAGATCAGTTGAACAATTGTTATTATATCATGTGAATAATCACATAAAAAGTCTAGTATATGTTATATACCTGCTGAGGAGTTTTAACTAGGTATTTAAGTACATATTTTCCAAGCGTTCTCACAATATCTGCACCCAGCCAAAACAATCAAGTCCAAACAAGTTCTAATATGCAGATGTATCTTAGAAGACTACATATGAATCTATGTAAAGGGCTCGAAATATATACCATAGAATAGACCCGGGTTGCGAAGAATGTTGGTAGCTACTGCTCCAGGATGAACTGAATTCGAAGTTATATTCTCTCCTTCTGCCTGTTGAACGAAAAGGAAAAATACAGTATACATGGTAAGCAGAAATTATTCAAACTTTAATCTACATAGTAAGTTCAATAATTGCTTACCTTCAAAATCTTCGCAAGCTCATTGGCGTGCAATATGTTGGCGAGCTTTGATTGTCCATATGCAGAGAGACCCTTGTAGCTGTGTAACCAACAAAGAGATCAATTCAAGGAAGCAAGAGAAGTTTTATGAAGTTGAATTCAAAGCATCATATGAAAACCTCAAAAATGTGAAAAGTCTTGGATCACTGCTCTATAATCGGATACTTAAGTCAGAGCAGTACATTGATTTGTCATTGATCTTATCGAAACGAATCCCTTCAGCATAAGTAAGCCGATGCGCCTCTGACGATACATTTACAATTCTTCCCTCCTTGTTGCTTTCTCGTGATGTCTTTTTCATTGTCTCCAATAAAAGGCTTGTCAAAAGAAAATGACCTGAAAAATGGTAATAAGAATACTCAAGAGAACACCATAGACAATTCTTAATGACAAGAAGCTTCCGAAGAAGAAGAGGGGATGAAATATTAACCATAGGCAGAAATCCGGGATAAATGCTGTAATTAAATTCCACTATTCTAATTTGTCAATCTCACTGTGCAGAAAAGCTTTATGGTAACTCATACCTAAATGATTGGTGGCAAACTGCAGTTCAATGTTGTCTTGGGAAAGAGTGAATGGAGGAGCCATTACCCCTGCATTGTTACTTCTCAGAAAGAGGAGAAAATATCAACTTGATTTGTCAATTGGAAATTGAAGGACCTGAATATAAAGCTAGAGTTATTTTCATTTTTGGCCCTTGAACTACAGTGTCGGTCTCATTTTGACTCTCGTACTTACAAATGTCTCATTCTATTATCCGGAGCTATTCTTTTGCCTTACTTTTGAACAATCGGTCACTACACTACTACAATGTGAAGGGAAATAGTCATGTAAGCTCACGTGAGTGTCTTAGGAACGGCTACTTGGTAAGTTCGTGAGCCACTCACATGAGGTCACATGACTAGTTTGAATGATGTATTGTTCAAAATTAAGACAAAAGCATAGTTCAGGAATGAAAATGCAACGCTTGAAAGTTTCGAGCCAAAATGAGATTGAGTGACTAAACCAATAGTCTGGGGCCAAAAATGAATATAAACCCTAAATTTGTTATTTCACTCTTCATTATCCACTTTAATTCCTCTCTTTTTTAATTTTTTTGAGAACTGAAAAAAGGCTAGGAAGCAGAAGAACAGTCACCGACATTTAAAAGAAAAAAGATAGCATGTTTGCAAGCAACACAGAAGAGTGAATACTAGTCCATTCACAACCATAACAAATTTAACACGAGTCTCTATAACAGCTCCAGTTCAAATTCTTACATGAGGAGATTCAGAGGAAGACCAGAGGAACCATAATCTGATGCGAATTTCCTGACTGATGCCATTGAGCTGAGGTCTAGTTCCATGACATCAATTTTGGCAGTGGGGTTTTCCCTGACTACTTCTTCTTTCACATGTCTCCCGGCATCCATATTCCTTACCGCCATATTGACATGAACACCACGCAACGCAAGAACACGCGTCGTTTCTGCACCGATACCACTTGATGCACCTGAAAGAAAAAAATAAAAAATAAAAATTCCAAGACTGGGAGTGAGAAAATGAAATGCTAATGCAGATAGCTGAGAAATATAAATGAGAGGAAGTTAAGTATATAGTGGAAAACTAGTACAAATGAGGGGAAGGAGAAAGAAAAGAAAAAATAACAACAGAGGGAGAAAATGTCCACAAACTTTAAGAAAATGCTCATATTTTGCTTCTGAAATTCAATGTTAAGCCTACATAATGCCTAAGGAACATACTTCGCAAAAATGGTCACGAAATAAGATTTCATAACATAACAAGACTTATGTGGTAGACTTAACCTGATTGGAAACTCTGGAATTATTCAATGGAGGAGGAAAAATAGAAGGCGAAAGGTTTCTTATTGCAACAGTTCATAATAACGAATATTTATCATTATTAAGTAAACTAATAATAAACATAAATATATTTACTTAATCGTAACAACACTTCTAATATTTAAGTTTAAGATTCGAATCCTAACGCCCCTTAAAAAATAAAATTCGAAAAAAAATTCTTAGAACTCCAAGAATTAGTTCCCAACATCTCTTAGAAATTCCCTCAATCAAATATATCCATTCAGAAGAGCATCATATTGTGTTCAAGAAACCTAGTCCTAGGACCATAAAATGTGGATAACATGCAGTTTCTCAATTTGAAATTGTATCTATGGATATTCATAAACAATGTAATAGTCATCGACATAAGCACAATATTCATTAAACTCAAGGTTGTTGCATCTTGAACACAAGTGAAAAATCATTCAAGATATGAATTGCAAAGAAACGCCCCTCAGTACTATTTCCCTCAAAAGAAAACGAAAAGTAAAGAGTGTTCCATTATTTTCCCTCATATTTTCTGGGGAACCAAACAGAGATAATATAACACATAACAAAGTAACATTTATCAGAAGAAGAAGAACCCAGACAAGAAATTTGAATATAAAGGCAAAACAAAACCTGTAACAATGGCAGTGAGACCAGTTCCATCGATTCCTTGTGTAACTTCCTCTGCTGTGGAATGAGCAGAGAACCCAGATGGCCCTTTTCGACCAAATATCCACATACTATTGTCACAGATTATGCTTGGGAAAAAAAAAAAGAAGTGTCAATCTGAATTATTGTAACACTGACGAGTCAAAATTTAACAGCCTTCAGTATAACTGTCCACGACTGGTTACTCTATATCTATTACTATTATAGAAAGGGGAATAAGCAGCTTAGAATAAGGAGCTGCTTGGTTGTTTTTTAAAATATTTTTTTATTTTTTATTTTTTTTTCTTATTTACATTATAATATTTTTTTTATACTTGTTTTTGTCTTATTTACATTATAATATTTTTTATATCTTTTTCTTTTGTGCTAATTTTTTTTGTTTTGTCTTACACTAAATTTTTTTTGTCTTATTTAGACTAATAGATAAAATTCAGCCACAAATACGTGGCTTAGGCACGTACTACTAATACTAGTATATATATATTTTTCAAATGTACTTTAAGAAACATTTGGTTTTCAATTACTTGTCGTTTTGAGTGATTCCTCACGTTTTTTACCCACCGTCGTTTCTTTACTCAATTATCACATTTTTTTTTTATAACGAAAAGGGGAGGAGGGGGCGACTAGCGTGGCAACCCTCCCTGGGCGTGACCATAGGAGCTCCAACCCTACTCAGGAATGTCCACCAAGACCTTTTAGGCCGCCGCCACCGAACGGTGGAGTGAGTCACCTGAACCCCAGCCGAGTTACTAGCGGTAACGGCACCCAGGAGTAGAGGATCGGGCATGGGCTGGCAGGTAGGTACTCTCACATTTAAGACTCCCGAAGGAGCCACCCATGTTCGAACCCGGGACCTCTTGCCCCCGGATAACAACGATTACCACTAGACCACAAGCTCGGTGGTCTCAATTATCACATTTGGATTAGTTACAATGATGGATTTGAATTATTCATATTGTATCACTTTTTCTTGGGATAAATTTCTTATTGTATCACTTTTCTTCTAACTTTCAACTTAAATAATGCACCACCCTAGTTCTATAAGATATAAGAATGGTATTATGGTCCAGACACGTGTTATGCTTGTGTCCTGCACCTAGTGCACATTAGTGGCACAATTTTTTAAGGGGTTTTTTTGCTTAGAAACAAGGATTTATTAAAAGGTAGAAAGGTGTGGCACCACAAGAGAGGGGGCCTCCTAATCTTTGAATTTATACAATAATGACCATTGAATTATGTAAATGTTATATCAATTGTTCTTTGGTCACATATTGTTAAATATTTAACAGAAATGAATCATTACAAAGCACACGGTTTAATAACTGTATTAAAAAATAAGAGTGAGAAAATAATCCTAGACAAAGCGGGCATATATTTCTAAAATTTATTACCAAACACTTTATATCTAATTAGATTTTTTTTTTTAAAAAAAAAAGAGAAAATCACTGCTTTTTTAGATTATATTAAAATGTTGATAATATTTTTACAGTACTTTTTAATATATATTTTTGTAATAAAAAGATTAAAAAAATGAGTTATTTGGATATTAATATCTAAAGAGTATTATTGTTATTTAAGAAAAATTTAGTCAAAAATGTGACTGAAAAATAAATAAAGGTATATACATTTTTCTTCTCTTCAAAAATAGAGTGATATTTTTGAATTTTATGAGAAGAGATGGTTATTTAGCCAAACAGTGGAGAGTTTTTAGAATTATTCCATCTAACAATTGAACCAGAATTTGAAGATTATATAAAGAAAATACATCTTAACAATTGAAAACCAGATAATTACTGTAAGAAAGCTACAAATGAGACAGGCCACCGAAAAACATTTACAGTATGTTTACTAAAGAGTAATGGGAATGATATATGAGGTAATGATTCTCATACAAAAGTTTACTAAAATATGGAAAATGGAGAAATATGTGGAGCTCACACAAATTTAGGAGAAAAGAATGAGAATACTTCTCCCACCAACACCCTAAGAAGTCTGATTACCCGTAAACACTCCTTTCTTCTTTTTTAATTATTAAAATTATAAAATACAATTTTACCACAAAAAATCTATCTACTTTAAATCATACATATATTTAAAAGGAACTCCTTTCTTCTTTTTTAATTATTAAAATTATAAAATACAATTTTATCACCAAAAATCTATCTACTTTAAATCGTACATATATTTAAAAGGACAATTTAGTAAATATAACACATTCCCATTACTTTTCTTGGGTTAAGTAAACAAATGAATAATATTCTAATGAATACGATTCCCATTCCTATTCGTTTTAAGTAAAAACATACTACAAATAATGATTTTTATACTCTTTTATTTTATTCTCATTCATTTCTCTTTTTATTTATTCCGATTACGATTACAGCGAAGTAAACGTGCCATTAAACGGTGGAAGTATCAAAATTATCCCTAGTTTAATAAAATAAGGTCCCTAATTAAAATTTTTTCTTTTTTGAAAAAAAAAAAAAGCAAAAAGGAAACAAGGATATAAAGGGAAAAAAGGGATATAACTGGAATTCTAAAAAATATCCATCAAAGAGTTTTGCTTAGTGCTTACTATAAATATACTACTTTATATTTTCTTCTGATTTTTTTTTTTAATTTTCACCGCCAAGAAAATAATATTTTATTTTCCTTTCCTGGCGGTAGCGCGTGTGGTTTGGCAGTCCAGAAAACTCTCCTACATCTTATTATATATATATATATATGGGTTTGGTTAAATGGTAAGAACAATATTTACCCATGGATAGTTACAATGGTTTAAGCCGTTAGATCTATATCCTATGATTATGATTAGTTTGGTGGTTGGCCAAAAATATTTAATACTATTTATTAGCATCAAAAAATTTTAATGCTATCAATATTTTTTTAGTATCCATTCATGGTAACAAAAAAATTGTAAACATTGAGAATCGTCCTATATATATACGGAGTTGGATTGTGTATAATTGTATATATATACATATATATACACTTATGTATAGAGTACTATATAATCATGTGTTTACCTATTATGTATAGGTCTTTTTTACAATATATTGTGCTATACAACCACTATACAATAAGATCCTCCGTTTAACCACAGGGTATTAGCTTAATACTTAAGCAAACATTCTGCTTTACTTTTTGAATTTAGCATTTTGCTAAAGTTATAGTTGTTGAATAATTGACAAATTTAGTTATCAAAATTAGGGATTATGATACAAATGTACTAATTAACGGTCTTTGTGATAAGAGAAAGGGAATTATCAACTCCATATTATTATTTTTATTTTTGATATCCAACTCCCTATTTAGTATAGTATAGGAGACTCTATTGTCTATATTATATACACGACTAACCCTCCAAATAAAATTTTCACATGCATCATAGGTTTGTTGATTCATCCTCACTCTAAATTCTCACTTGTTATTTTAAATAAAATTTGGCATTACCATGTAGTATGCAAGAGCGTATATAAATATATATATATATATGGAATTATGCATCAATTTTGATATCTCTAATGCAAAATTATTAGAGATATGTTGGATTTATTATCCAGCTGTAAAGGATTTTTGTTTTGTTAATTTTGGTAATTGTATAAGAGCAGCTCCTCATTTTGAGTCTCACTGCTAGCTTGCATTTTTCAATTATACATGAAATATACGTGTTTGTGCGATGAACTTTTGAATCTGAAATCTGGCTGATTGTCTCTGCCCGTTCTTTCTAGTGAATTCTGAGTTATTCTTTTAACATGTGTGTTTTGCAGGTGGAGCCGATCCCAAAAGAATTCTCCTCGAAAGCAGAGTATTTCAGCTCGTTTATGGGTCCTCTTGTGGAGAAAACCCGTACTGAGCTAATGTCAACTGTTACGGTAGAGAATGATGCTCTTAACAGAGGAATTAAGTTTTTGAAGAAGAATGAAGAAGTACATAAAGTTCCTGGAGACTTTTTGTACAGTATTTTTCTTGAAAGAAGTGAAGAATGAGGATGATCCGAAGGCTTCGTACTAACCTAAATTTGGAGACTTATTGGCAATTGGAAATTCTACCTCCAATAAAAGCTTAAAAAAGGACTACATTGTAGCATTGGTTCATAAGTCTGAAGAAGACAATAACATTTTGGTTTGTTTATCATTTCAACTCAACAACAATGGTAAGCCATCCTCTGTGTCTCTTATTGACTTTTTACAATTTTATGTGTTGTTTTTCTAACGAATCTCAATCTATTTTACCCAGGAACTCTCATAGCTGTCTTTCTGGTGAATATTTGACGCATTTAAGAATTTGGGATGCATTGACTTCTCATCAAAATTTGAAGACTGTTGATCAGATATTTTGTAAACGAAAGGATTGTTGTTGTTTCAGAGAAACAGCTTATTCTAATGCAAAAAAAAAAAAAAAAAAATTGTGGTTGATTCTGATTTGAATCATTCTCAATAGAAAGCTGTTTTGAATTTTCTTGCAAAAAGAGAATGTTGTCCTCATGGAAATGTAGAATAGATATGGGGGCCTCCGGGAACAGGGAAAACAAAAACAATTGTTTTCTTATTGCGCACGCTTCTGAAAATGAATTGCAGGACTCTCATTTCTACTCCGACAAATGTTGCAATTTCAGATATCACAACAAGGCTCGTTAAACAAGCTTCTGTTTTGACCAGATATAGCAAGTATGGGCTTGGTAATCTGGTAATGCTTAGCTCAAGGATTGAAGAGGGAGACTATCTGTTTGATGTGCTTCTTAGCCATCGCATCGATGTACTTAATCGGTTTTTTGATCCAAAAACTGGTTGGAGAAGCAGTTTATCTTCTCTAATTCTCTTTCTGGAAGACCCTCGAAGGGTATATGCTTCTTATCTGAGAGAAAAAGATCCAAAACAGGAGGTTTTTGGAAAAAGTTAAAATATAAAACAATATAAATATAAGAAAATTAAGTTTCAGTGAATTTCAAAGAAGAAATTCTTTCAACTTTTCAAGCAGGTAGAATATTACCTCGAGAATTCACAGATACATCTACCTACTTCAATTCTATCGTTACCATTACTCAAGTGTATGTCAAAGGCCTTGACATGGCTGAGCAGATTGAATAGGTTTATGAGGGAGAGTGCTAAAAAAATAGAAGAAGTTTTCAACAAGTATGGCATAGATGAAGGTGGTCATTACGCTGATTTCAATGCGACTAGGAAGAAGTGTATCTCTTTACTTAAATTACTTTCTAGTTTTGATATTGGAGATATGAATGCGGAACAGTTTGCTTTGAAAAATGCAACGATGATTTTCTGCACAGTTTCCAATACTTCCAAATTGAAGAATGCAGGAAGTTTTGAAGTACTTATAGTGGATGAGGCTGACAATTAAAGGAATACGAAGCAAGCATTCCTTTATAGGTTACCGGAGTTTCTCACGTGTTACTCATCGGGGATGACAAACAGCTTCCATCGTTGGTTAAGAGCAAGGTAATTGTCTATCCCTTTCTTTTTTTCTTTTTTCTTTTTTTGTTTGCTTGTTAATTTGTTTGTTCATATCTTTTTAATAAAAACCAATTACTTAAATGTTTAATAAAAAGAAATTACTCAGATTTCCAATGAAGCCAATAAATCTAAGTAATTGGATATCTGAGTAATTGCTTTTTATTAAACATCTAAGTAATTGGTTCTTATTAAAAAGATATGAACAAACAAATCAACAAGCAAACAAAAAAAAAAAAGGGATAGCCAATTACCTTGCTCTTAACCAGTGATGGAAGTTGTTTGTCATCCCTGATGAGTAACACGTGAGAAATTCCGGTAACTTGTAAAGGAATGCTTGCTTCGCATTCCTTTAATTGTCAGCCTCATCCACTATAAGTACTTCAAAACTTCCTACATTCTTTAATTTGGAAGCATTGGAAACCGTACGAAAAACTATCGTTGCGTTTTTCAAAGCAAACTGTTCTGTATTCATGTCTCCAATATCAAAACTAGAAAGTGATTTAAGTAAAGAGATACACTTCTTCCTAGTCGAATTGAAATCAGCGTAAATGACTACTTTCATCTGTGCCATACTTGTTGAAAACTTCTTCTATTTTTTTAGCACTCTCCCTCATAAACCTATTCAATCTGCTCAGCCATGTCAAGGCCTTTGACATACACTTGAGTAATGGTAACGATAGAATTGAAGTAGGTAGATGTATCTATGAATTCTCGAGGTAATATTCTACCTGCTTAAAAAGTTGAAAGAATTTCTTCTCTGAAAATTTATTGAAACTCAATTTTCTTACATTTATATTGTTTTACATTTTGACCTTTTTCCAGAAACCTCTTGTTTTGGATCTTTTTCTCTCAGATAAGAAGCATATACCCTTCGAGGGTCTTCCAGAAAGGGAATTAGAGAAGATAAACTGCTTCTCCAACCGGTTTTTGGATCAAAAAACCAATTAAGTACATCGATGCGATGGCTAAGAAGTACATCAAATAGATAGTCTCCCTCTTCAATCCTTGAGCTAAGCATTACCAGATTGCCAAGCCCATACTTGCTATATCTGGTCAAAACAGAAACTTGTTTAAAGAGCCTTGTTGTGATTTCTGAAATTGCAACATTTGTCGGAGTAGATTTGAGAGTCCTGCAATTCATTTTCAGAAGCGTGTGCAATAAGAAAACAATTGTTTCTGTTTTCCTTGTTCCCGGAGGGCCCTATATCTATTCTACATTTCCATGAGGACAACATTTTCTTTTTGCATGAAAATTCAAAACAGCTTCTTGTTGAGAATGATTCAAATCAGAATCAACCACAATTTTTTTTGCATTAGAATAAGCTGTTTCTATGAAACAGCCACAATCCTTTCGTTTAAAAAATATCTGATCAACAATCTTCAAATTTTGATGAGAAGTCAATGCATCCCAAATTCTTAAATGTGTCAAAATATTCACCAGAAAGACAGCTATGAGAGTTCTTGGATAAAATAGATTGAGATTCGTTAGAAAAATAGCACATAAAACTGTAAAAAGCCAATAAGAGACACAGAGGATGGCTTACCATTGTTGTTGAGTTGTTTTGATAAACAAACCAAAATGTTATTGTCTTCTTCAGACTTATGAACCAAGGCTACAATGTAGTCCTTTTCTAAGCTTTTTTTGGAAGTAGAATTTCCAATTGCCAATAAGTCTCCAAATTTAGGTTGGTACGAAGCCTTCGGATCATCCTCATTCTTCACTTTTTTCAAGAAAATACTGTACAAAAAATCTCCAGGAGCTTTATGTACTTCTTCATTCTTCTTCAAAAACTTAATTCCTCTGTAAAGAGAACCATTCTCTGTCGTAATAGCTGACATTAGCTCAGTACGGGTTTCCTCCACAAGAGGACCCATAAACGAGCTGAAATACCCTGCTTTTGAGGAGAATTCTTTTTGGGATCGGCTCCACCTGCAAAACACACATGTTGAAAGAATAACTCAGAAATCACTGGAAAGAACAGGTAGAGACAATCAGCCAAATTTTAGATTCAAAAGTTCATCGTACAAACACGTATATTTCATGTATAATTGAAAAATGCAAGCTAGCAGTGAGACTCAAAATGAGGAGCTGCTCTTATACAATTACCAAAAATAACAAAACAAAAATCCTTTACAGTTGGATAATAAATCCAACATATCTCTAATAATTTTGCATTAGAGATATCAAAATTGATTGCATAATTCCATATATATATATATATATATATATACGCTCTTGCATACTACATGGTAATGCCAAATTTTATTCAAAATAATAAGTGAGAATTTAGAGTGAGGATGAATCAACAAACCCATGATGCATGTGAAAATTCTATTTGGAGGGTTAGTCGTGTATATAATATAGAAAATATAGTCTCATATACTATACTAAATATGGAGTTGGATATCAAAAATAACAAAATTAATATGGAGTTGATAATTCCCTTTCTCTTATCACAAAGACCGTTAATTAGTACATTTGTATCATAATCCCTAATTCTGGTAGCTAAATTTGCCAATTATTCAACAACTATAACTTTAGCAAAATGCAAAATTCAAAAAGTAAAGCAGAATGTTTGCTCAAGAATTAAGCTAATACCCTGTGGTTAAACGGAGGATCTTATTGTATAGTGGTTGTATAGCACAATATATGGTAAAAAAGACCTATACATAATAGGTAAACACATGAATATACAGTACTCCATACATATGTGTATATATATATATGTATATATATACAATTATACACAGCCCAACTCCGTATATATAGATATATATATATATATACCTTGTATAAGGAAGGATTAATTACATCGTGGATGGACCAAGACGTCCTCTTAGAATGCTCCGTATGCCCATGGCGTTGAAATGTATCCAAATTGAAGAAGACGGCATCGCAGTACGAACACGGATACTCCATCGGAGAAGGAGAAAATTTGCAGAGGCTAGGGCAGAGAAAGAAGAGGTGATAGGAGAAGTAGGGTTTGATGAAGAGGAAGCCGAGATTGGGCTGGAATGAACAAAATACGGTTTTATTCTAGCTCGCGCTAGTAGTACCAGCCATAAGCCTTACGGGTTCTGCGGTTGGATTCTTCCATCTACTTGTAATAATTTTGGCCGTCTGATTTCTCCAGGTTGCCCTTTTAAGGGGGGCGAAAAATTGACTCTTTGCTGCCTGACCTGAGACGATAAATTGAAGGATCACTCTCCATTTCCCCTGGTAATAGTGGTTCTGGAGCAGCCCAACCCTCTTATTTCTTCACTTAATCCTTTCTTTGGCGATAAATTAAAGAAAATTTGAAACTTTGATATCCAGAGCGAGCTGGTCGGAATTGCAGTCCGACAGAAACTGAGAAACTTTTGTGGGTACTCTTAGTATTATATTTACTAAAGGAGTCATCTTCTCAGCCGTTCATTGATGTTTTGATCCAAGTCCTCTAGTTCCAACCTTTGTATGACGTGGCTCATACTTTTTTTATAGGGATAATATCATTTTTATACCTGTATTTTGACACTTTGTTCAATTTATACCTTCTGTTTTGGTTATTATTAACATTGACCCTTAAATTTGAAATATGTTACAAATTTATATCCTGACACCAATTTTGAGCAGTTAATTTACTAAGCTGCTGTTTAAAAAATTGAAAATAAATCATATAAAAACTGATCTGAGAATGAGTTTATTAGATTATCTTGGTAAATTAACTGCTCAAAATTGGTGTCAGGGTATAAATTTGTAACAAATTTCAAATCTAAGGGTCAATGTTGATAATAACCAAAACATAAAGTATAAATTGAACAAAGTGTCAAAATACAGGGTATAAAAATGATAATATCCCTTTTTTATATGCACACACGTAATTCTTTTGAACAATGTAATAGGGCATAGAAGATCATGTATGATTTTAATTAATAAAATGATTTTATATGGGTCATCTAAATTATAAATTATAATTATGATACACATTATGTAGTGTTAGTATTATTCATGGCCATAGTGTCATTCAATTTGTTAGTATTATTGGTGACCATAGCGTTATTTATTTTTTTTAAAGTTTTTTTCTAAGGACACACAACTTTTTTAGAATAAAAGTGGGTGTGACATGAGCGTATCTAGGTGTCTTACTTTTTGGAGGAAAGGTAAGCAATATAAGCACAAATGATCAGGAAAAAAAAAAAAGAAAACTATGATAATTGAAAATTATTTCTTTTATCTCTCTCTCCGCATCAAGCTCTCTTCTCCCGCAAAAGCAAGCTTTCTCTTCCAAGTGCCTTTCCCTATCGAGAAGGGGTTCTTTTCTTTCTCTGCTATGATTTTTTTTTTTTTGTCTATTTTTATTTTTTTTTCCCCAATAACTCTCCTTTTCGGGAATATAGTTTCTCACCTAGATCTAGATCTTGTGTGAGCTTAATACACTTAAATCTAGATCGGTGGTGGTTTATATTATCTCTCCTTTTCAGGAATATAGTTTCCCACCTAGATCTAGATCTTATATAAGCTTAATACACTTAAATCTAGATCGGTGGTGGTTTGTATTATTTCAACTTTAGTTTTTGGTTTTTGTGTAGTTGTCCTATATATCTGTATTATTATAGCGAATTAGAATTGACAGAATCTCCTCTAATGAATCAATAGGAGTTGCTAATTCAGATTGGAAAGAATCAAGAATAGCTATTAAAGTGTTCTATTTTTACACTTGGAGATTTTCTTCAAGATCGTTACCAGGGACTATCGATACTCTGAGGTCTACAAGAGTGTTGTCATCTTCAAGCTTTTAGATCGATTTTTTAATTCTAAGGGGTTATATGTAACTTGATTGGCTATTGTAACCCTTATTTGAGTTTAATGAAATTATTTTGCTTTTCAAAAAAAAAAAATTTATCTCAAAACGAAATAACTTTGGGAATTGCTATTTTGCGAAAGAACCCCCAATTTAATTGTAAATGGGCCTTTTAGCCAAGTGGCCGAATTTTAGGTTAAACTTTAAAAATGATCGTTTCTCCGAATTTATCAAAACGTTTTGCAAAATAATCAAGTTAATACAATTGTATCAGTTTTTGAATATTTTATATCAGTTTTTGAATATTTTATATCAGTTTATTAGTTTTGAAAAAAAAAACCTTATTTATTGATAAATAGAATACAAAATTGATATAATAACACCCAAGAATTGATATGTTGATTAAAAAAAACACTGATCTAAAATTGATATACTAATACATACTTATTTAATAATAAAATTTATATAAAAAATGATCTAATAAGAAATGGCTATTTTACTATAAAAAAATGATAAAAGGGATATTTATTTGACAGGTAAAGAAAAAGGGACATTTATTATGAATACTCCTGTTAAATCTTCTACGAGATAATTACGAAATACAATTATCCATTTAGGAATAATTTTTAAAAAGTCTTTTTGGTAACAATATTCTCTTTTAGTATTGGGGAAATTATCAATAATACCTCGTATTTTAAAAACATGTCAAAAGAAACTTCTGTTCTTTGAAATTCAAAAAAAAAAAATCATCCTATTTAAATTACTATATCATTTAGTACTATCTTTTACCGGTCAAACGCTTCAAAAAAAGTAGAAAAATTCGTGATTATTTCCTTTTTCATATTTTATTTTATATAAAAACTTGCATCTTAGTTAAATTCTGTCAAATGAATAGAAGAGGAAATTGACTTTTAATGAAATTTTTGAAATTTAAGTTAAAAAAATAACTTTTATTGGAATTTTCAAAACTTAATATATCCATCTTAGTTCAAAGTCAAAATACATCTCAGGAAAAAAAAAAAAAAGGGTCAAAATACATATTATTCTCCAAGAAAAAGTTAAAATTTTATACTTGGCATTATTCTGTCAGTGGTGTTTCTATAGTAGTATTACATAACTACTAAATGCACGTGCCATGCTTACCACTTCAAATGTCAAATTCATTATAGACAATCTTATTTACTCTTTATGGAACAAACTGCTCATATATTACAGTGATTTGCATAATGCATATTTTGTTTTTCTAAAATATTGGACACTAATATAATTTTTTTTAATAAAAATTGAAAACAAAAACAAAAATTTTATTCATGTCTTAATTTATTTTCTCATATAAAACAACTGGGATGTAGATTAAGTAAATTTGTAATAGAGAAGTTAAGTTACAAACTTCCTAGGACTCCTTTGTATAATTTATACATCACTTATGTTCCATACAAAACCAGGCACTACAATGTATTAGAATAATGCAATATACAATACAATACAGTATAATATAATATATTATGATAGAAACACAATACAACACACGTAGGTATTGTATCTGAATTTTCCAGCAAATGGCTGCTGTACTCGCACAAGTTGGAGCTTACTAATATCAGATGCCACCTCCAGAGTTAGAAAAGGCATGAACTGTCCATCATTTTAACTGACCAGACAGTTTTTCATACGCTTAAGCGACTGCCCCTTCAGTCAAAAGATTCATTTGACTAAAATTTTAGTAGAAATATTCTTGTTAGCCGTTTTCTGAATGATTCATTCATTCAAGTTTGCACATTGCGTAAAATATAAGCACCAATATGAATCTGCATTGTGATAGCATATATTTCTAACAGAATTAACAATTTAATACCAGAAACAAAGGCTTTGTCAACTCTAATAACGCACTTCAAGTTCAAACAAGGGAGTGACAGTGAGCCATAGCAAGTACTACCCAAATGCTGGATAGCTATCTCGGTACTTCCGGAGTGTTTATATACACGGCTTTAGCAGTCATTACACAGTTCACTTTCACCTTCAACTGGTTTTCTTAATTATAAAACTAATTCGGGTCGGTCAAGCTCAAGCTGAACTCCCACAGTTTCTTCGCCAACTCAACATCTTTTGCCAGAGAGGTTGGATTAGATTTATTGTTGTCAACGAAATATTCACCACTTACTCCCTTAACCTGTGGATGCAATGCCACATAGCATTGAGTTGATGCTCCCTGCAATTATGCCGAAAAAGAAAAGGTCAGAAAACAATTGAAGTTGCAGCAAAGCGGGAGCAGGAAATACACACCAATCAAAATTGTCTGCATGTTCTGTTAAGGTTGTAGTAACATACCTGCTGAACATTTTTAAGGACATATTTACCAACCGCATTAGCAATGCCTGCATTAGAAAAAACAAAGGATAGATTATAAGACATTAGACTCCCGAAAAGAAGGGAACTAGGAAAATAAAATCTCGGATGCTGATCATAATAACATGGCATAGATGTGTGGGACAATGTACTGAAAAATAAATAAAACAGACTTGTATTTAAAGAGCATAACTCTGAATTAGCGACAAGCATTCCTTACCAATTATATGGAACAAACTACACATCAGAATGCACAACAAATAGTTGTGCACCTTTATCACATTGATTTCAATCCAGAAATTCGACTATAATGTAACTAAGAACATGTATAAAATACATGTGAAGGGTTTGGAGATATACTATTCAGGACACTGTGATGGCACAGAAGATTGGTAACAATTGATCCAGGGTGAAGAGAATTAGCAGCTATATCAACTCCTTCTGCCTGTTGACAAAGAGAGAGAACACAATAACAGCAGTTAAATATTTTGCCTTACATGATTGCATGGTTATGTTTGGAAGTGTCTAACAGAAGGGACAGCAGATGTACATTGGATACACAGTATACACCAAAGATTTAGTGATTTTCTATCAAAAGAATACTCCTTTTCGCTTGATAAATCCTTGTATGTGTTATAGTCTTATTCTTTCACATTAGATGGATAGAAACCACTTTTAATTCGATTATTGCAGCTGTTCCTCAACTTGACATCAGGGACAATGTCCTTAATTTACTAATCCAATAAAAATTTAGGGCGCGTCTACAGTATGGGCGTCCCTACGTAGGGCCCTGTCTATACACCGTTTGATGGTAATCTGTGTATAAACAGATTCCCCACAGATTCTCATCAAACGGCGTATAAGGGAGGCCTTACGTAGGGGTGCCCCTACTGTAGCCCCAAAAATTTAACCTTTTGGTCTTTAATAATACGATAATTAAAGTGACGCACTTATACAATCAATAAATTTATTAAGCAATGGATGAACATTCAAATTAAGTACCTTCAGACGCCTTGCAAGTTCACTAGCGTGCAGTTGATTGTCCACAAGCATACATGCTGCTATAGCTGTATTATTCAATGAAATTCAAGCCATCATTTGATGGCCTCAGAATATAAACTCATATGTTACTGCAACAGCAGTAGATGGGATAAAATATCAAATGGTTTAGTCAGACTGAAACCTTGATTCATTGTTGACCTTATCAAACCGAAGCCCTTCACGATATGGAAATCTGTGAGCCTCTTGAGGACAAAATAACAATTCTTCCCTCCCCGCCACTTTCATGTGCTGTCTTTTTCATGGTCTCCAATAGAAGGTTTGTCAAAAGAAAATGACCTATAAAAGGATAATAAGAACTCTAAGATAACACATATGCTATTTTGTCAAAGAACCCCCAATTTACTTGTAAATGGGCTTTTTGGCCAAGTGGCCTAATTATAGGTTAAAATTAAAAAAAAAAGAGAGAAATTTAGGTGGATAACCAAAATTTTAAATTTGATTAAGTAGATATCCACTTTTAATATTTTATAGCTAAATATCCAGGTGTATATATTTTTACATTTGGTAGATATGCATATCTACCAATTTTAGTTACTGTACTGAAATGCACTGGGTATATAATTTTTAATATTTAATATATAAAATTTTACACTTGGTATATAAGCATATAAACGGAACATTTGATTATAACATTTGACAAAATGACATTTACCGAAATTGGGCCCAAAATTTGGTCACATTTCTATAAGCCCCTAAAAATGATCGTTTTTTAAAACACAACTAAAAAATAGCCGAATTTATCAAAACATTATGTAATTAATCAGGTTAATAAAAAGGCTAAATTGTTTTTGAATTTTATCCGTTTATTAGTACGGAAAAAAAACCTTACATAATGTATTGTTAAACAGAATACAAAATTGATATCCTAACACCCAAGAATTGATATGTTGATAAAAAGAAAAAAAAAAAGAAAAAGAAAAAAGATACTGATCTAAAATTGATATACTAATGCATACTTATTTAGTAATAAAATTTATATACAAAAAATTGATATAATAAAAAATGGCTATTTTACTGGAAAAAATGATAAATGGAGATTTATTAGATAGGGTCAAGAAAAGGGACATTTATTATAAATACTCCTGTTAAATCTTCTACGAGATAATTACGAAATACAATTGTCTTTTTAAGAAGAGAAAAGTTCATAAATACCCGTTTTTAAAACCATATTTTCATAAATACCTATTTTTTATTTTTATTTTATAAATACCTATTTTTTACCTTTTTTTGGAGAAATATAGACCACCATTGTTTTACACATGAAATATATACCACGGTATATATTTCATACATTAAGTGTATACCGTGGTCTATATTTCATGAATAAAAATTACACTAAAAATTGGCACACATTTTAAAATGTGTGCCGTTCATATTTTACACATGAAATATGTACCTCATGGATAAAATGTACATTGTAAATGTGGACCACTCATATTTTGCATATGAAATATGGACCATAAAAATAGATATTTTTGAAAGAAAAATTAAAACGGGTATTTTTTAAATAAGTTTTAAAAAACGGGTATTAGGCGTAATTTTCACTTTTAAGAATTCTTTTTAAAAAGTCTTTTTGGTAACAACATTCTCTTTTAGTATTGGGGAAAATATCAATTACACCTCGTATTTTAAAAAAAAAATGTCAAAAGAAACTTCTATTCTTGGAAATTCAAAAAATAAAAAATCATCCTATTTAAATTAATATATCATTTTAGTACTATCTTTTACTGGTCAAATGCTTCAATAAAATTAGTGATTATTTCCTTTTCATATTTTATTTTATATAAAAACTTGCATCTTAGTTAAATTCTGTCAAAATGAATAGAAGAGGAAATTGATTTTAATAAAAATTTTGGAAATTTAAGTTAGAAAAATAACTATTAATGGAATTTTCAAAATTTAATAAGTCCAACTTAATTCAAAGTCAAAATACATATTATTCTCCAAGAAAAAGTAAAAATTTTACACTTGGCATTATTCTGACAATGGTGTTTCTATAGTAGTATTTCATAACTACTAAATGCACGTGCCATGCTTACCACTTCAAATGTCGAGTTCATTTTGAATAAGACATATCTTATTTACTGTGTATGGAACAAACGGCTCATATATTACAGTGATTTGCATAATGCATATTTTGTTTTTTTTAAAGTATTGGACACTAAGGCCACTTTCAATTTTTTGTTAATAAAAATTGAAAACAAAAACAAAAATTTTATTCGTGTTTTAATTCATTTTCACATATAAAACAACTGGGTTGTAGATCAAGTAAATTTCTAATAGAGAAGTTAAATCACAAACTTCCTAGGACTCTCTTTGTATAATTTATGCATCACTTATGTTACATACAAAACCAGGCACTACAATGTATTAGAATAATGCAATATACAATAAAATACAGTATAATATTAATATATAATGATAGAAACACAATACAACACACCTATGTATTGTAACTGATTTTCCAGCAAATGGCTGCTGCAGTCGAGATATTTTATCACACAAGTTGAAGCTTACAAATATCAGATGCCCCTCAAGCTCAAGTGTTAAAAAAAGGCATGAACAGTCCAACACTTTTAACTGACCAGACAGTTTTTCATGCGCTTAAGCGACTGACCCTCCGGTCAAAAGATTCATTTGACGAAAATTTTATTAGAAATATTCCTGTTAGGCGTTTTCTGAATCAATCATTCATTCAAGTTCGCACATTCTAAAAGATAAGCACCAGTATGAATCTACATTATGATAGCATAAAGATATAAGAGAAATAACAAATTAATACAAACAATAAACAAAAGGGTTTGTCATTCTAATAATGCACTTCAAAGTTCAAACAAGGGAGTGAGCCATAGCAAGTACTTCACAAATGCTGGATAGCTGTCTCAGTACTTCCAAAATGATTTATATACACAGCTTTACCAGTCATATAGTTCAGTTTCACCTTCAACTGGTTTTGGCAAACAGGTTGGATAACTTTAGACACAGATGTTCAACCTTTAAAAAGGTCCTTCCAAAGCATAAAACTATTTCGGCTCAGTCAAGCTCAAGCTGAAATCCCACAGTTTCTTTGCCAATTCAACATCTTTAGCCAGAGAGGTTGGGTTTGATATATTGTTGTCGACGAAATACTCACCGCTTACTCCCTTAACCTGTGGATGCAATGCCACATAGCATTGAGTTGATGCTCCCTACAATTATGCCGAAAAATCAGTTCGAGAAACAAGTGAAGTTGCAGCAAAGCTGGGACAGGAAATACACACTAATCAAAATTGTTTGCATGTACCGATAAGATTGGAATAACGTACCTGCTGAACACTTTTAAGGAAATATTTACCAACCGTACTAGCAATGGCTGCATCAAACAAAACAAAGGACATATCAATAAGAAATGAAACTTTTGAAAAGAAGGGAACTAGGGAAAAAAATCTCAGATGCTGTTCATAATAACATGGCATAGATGTGGAAATGCTTTTGATGATAATGCACTGAAGAATAAATAAATCAGAGTTGTATTTAGGGGCATAATTATTCTGACATCATTACAGATTCTCGATTTTGGATTTCAAAATCGGTTTACAAAGCCTCTTCCTGAATTTAACTACAAACATTTCCTGTTAATAATATGGAAAAAAATTACAAACTAGAATGCATGACAAAAAGAAGTCGAGCATCTGTAATGCCTTGATTCCAAACCAGAGATTCGACTATAATGTATCTAAGAACATTCATAAAATATAATATATGTAAAGGGCTTGGAGATATACTATTCAAGATACTGTGATGGCGCAGAAGATTGGTAACAATTGATCCAGGATGAAGAGAATTAGCAGTTATATCTACTCCTTGTGCCTGTAGAAAAAGAGAGAGAACACCATAACAGCAGTTAAACATTTTGCCTCACGTGATTACATGGTTATGTTTGGAAGTGTCAACATAAGGGACCGCATATGTATAATGAATACACAGTATTATACACCAAAGATTTAATGATTTTTCTTCAAGTAAAGTACTCGCTTTCACTTGATAAATCCTTGTACACGTTCTAGTCTCTTATTCTTTCACATCAAATGGATAAAAGCCACACCTTTCAATTATTTCGGCTCATCTGTTACTAGGCATCAGGAACAATATCCTTAAATTACTAATCCAACAAAAATGGAAACCGTTTGGTCTTTAATACAATAATCAAACTGATGCACCTATACAATCAATAAACTTATCTGAGTGATGGATGAACATTCAAATTACCTTCAGATGCCTTGCAAGTTCACTAGCGTGCAGTATGTTGGCAAGCTTTGATTGTCCATAAGCATACATACTGCTATAGCTGTATTATTCAATGAAATTCAAGCCACCATCTCAGGATATAAAATCGCCATGTTACTGCAACAGCAGTAGATGGAATGAATATCAAATGGTTTAGTCAGAGTGATACCTAGATTTGTCATTAATCTTATCGAAGCGAATCCCTTCACGATATGGAAATCTGTGAGCCTCTGAGGACAAAATAACTATTCTTCCCTCCCTGCCACTTTCATGCGCTGTCTTTTTCATGGTTTCCAATAGAAGGTTTGTCAAAAGAAAATGACCTACAAAAGGGTAATAAGAACTCTAAGATACCACTTTTATAGAGAAACAAAGAACAGGAATTTTGAATCAGTAGAAGGCTAAAAGCCTTCTAAAATTTGAAACAATTAACGAAAAAAGACTCAAGAACTGGGGTCAGATTGAAACTGAACTGTTCTGAATTTTCAACCAAATCTCTGTGAAATTAAAGGTAATCTTACAAGAGACATCAAAAGCAATTTTGTTAGCGTACCTAAGTGGTTAGTTGCAAACTGCAATTCAATATTATCTTTGGAGAGCATGAACGGAGTTGCCATCACCCCTGCATTGTTTCTTCTCACAGAGAGGAGAGTATCACTTATTAATTAAAAAATCCAATGACAGAAGAAAAATGAGTTTCTATAGAACAAAAACACTTAAAAGCAGCACACAAAGTGGAAAAATAATCTCCATCATAAATGGAAATTAGCAAAAGTGCACGCAGCCACCAGAGCCAGAATTCAAACAAGCATAAGAAGTGTAATCTCAAGTAACTACAATATTTTCAATATGAATTCTTACACGAGAAGATTCAGAGGAAGACCAGATGAATTATAATCTGATGCAAATTTCCGTACTGATTCCAGTGAGCTGAGATCTAGTTCCATGACATCAATTTTAGCAGTTGGGATTTCCTTAATTATTGCTTCTTTCACATTCCTTCCGGCTTCCACATTCCTCACAGCCATAATGACATGAACACCACGCAAAGCAAATACTCGAGTTGTCTCCTCACCAAGACCACTTGATGCTCCTGAAAATCAAAATTGAATGTAAAAAATAAAAATGCAAATGTGCAAATTTAACCTACTACCACTATCAGAAAACAAGTTTATAAATTCACAAACGTCAATGTGTATCAGCAAAGTATAAAGTGGAGAAACTATAGAAGCTAAAAGATTGGACTACCAACTTTAATAGAAAGCTCAGGTTTTGTTAACCAAATTGACAAAGGATAAAGACATCGCCCAGAGGAACATTCATCCGAGGCAAAGACATCTGCTGCAATAATCTATAATCATACAAGCTGGTAATGCCAAAGATCTCCGAAACCAACAAATATTGTGCTTTTTCAAAGTGTATAAATGTTCTGTCCTTACTCGAGTTTTAGATTCTTAACACATAAAAACTACATACTTTTGTAAACAAGATCCGACGTCTATTTCATATAAGAATTAGTTTCCTTGTATCTATTCTGAAAATCAAGATGACTAGATGTGGCCTAAATACAGTGGCTGCTCATGCATATCATACATGAACTTAAACCAAATGTCACATATTCACCAAATACTCTTGATTTTAGCCAAATGACCATGCTCTTTAAATACTCAAACAAAACTATACATGAAAAACATGATTTGCAAGAGCACCATGGCGAAATATATCATATAAAGCCTTAGACTTTAGAAGTAAACAAGACCCAGAAATGGTCATAAACAAAACTGAACAGTAAAGTTAAGCCCATCCCATATATTCGATCAAACTCCAATTCTACAGTGATTTCATCGACATAGCAGAGAATATTATAGAGAAAAAAGAAAATGAATTTGACAAAGAACACAAAAACCCAGATAACAAAAAAGAAAGAAAAAGACCTGTAACAATGGCAGTGAGACCAGTTCCATCGATTCCTTGAGTAACTTCCTCAGCCGTGGAACGAGCAGAAAATCCAGATGGCCCTTTCCACCCAAAAATCCACATTCTTTCAGATTAAGCTCAGACTGTACCAAACCCAAATCCAAAAATAAGTTGAAAACTCGAAAAAAGGGGCACATACAAACAAAACAAAAAAAAAAGTCAAAACTCAAACCCAACGTAGGAGTAGGACAGAGCCAAACCTCGGAATTTACAGTCAGGCTAGGCCACCTTTGATAACTGATACTGATATAAATGTATAAATATTAATGTTTTTTTTCTTTTTTTGAGAGATAAATATTAATGTATTTGGCCCTTAGTATAAGTAGAATGTTGTAGCGGCTGATGAGTTTGAATCCATGCTTTGTGTGATGACGAATGAGAACGAGAAATGGGTGGAGGGATTTGGCTGTCGTGTCCGCCTAAAACGACAGCTATTATTGTTTTACTTTTGGGTTGATACGACAGCTATAGGCAGTAGATGATTATTACTCGGGTTGAAAAATAAGGGCCACGATTTTGTGGTGGTGTGGTTTCCAATGATTGATTGATTTGGGTTTGAATCAAACGGTTGGAAAGCAATTACTTCTTATGGTATTTTCCAAACCTGAATCAACAACAACGAGAAATTAGTATTTATTATTATTATTATTATTAATTGATTTTATAGGATTCACATCACACACAGCTAATCCTATTTCAATTGTCACCATAAAGAGAAATTGACTTCAAATCATACAATTACTATTGAGGAAATTAAATCTCAAATCATTTCTATTATAGAATGAAGAAAATTGTTTACCTTCCTCTTCAAAAAAAAAAAAAATTTGTTTACCTTTTTTTATTTTTGCTGTCATAACTACTATTATTTGCTTATGTAAAAGTCAATATTGTTCATCTTTTAATTTTGGAGGAAAAAAAATTCTCTTTTATGTGAATCTTTAGGTTAGTTTTATAATAGAATAATTCAAAAATATCCTCTCTGTTTTGACTAAATATCATAATAATTCTTTATTCTCATAAAATCTAAAAGTATTTCATCTATTTTTTCAAAATAGACAAAAGTATACCTTATCTATCCTTTTAGTCAAACTCTGAATGCAAAATATCTAAAATACCCTTACATATATTTCTAGAACCTATCAACAAACACTCCCACATCTAATTTTTTTTGGAAGAAAAAAAGAAATTCACTTTTTTTAGATTATAGAAAAATATTGATAATTGTTTTTTTGGCAATAATTTTTAAGATATTCTTTGTAATAAAAAGATTAAAAAATATGATTATTTGGATATCAATATTCGAAGGATATTATTGTTCTTTAAGAAAAAATTTAGTCAAAAATTTGACCAAAAAGAAGAGGATGGATACTTTTTTCCTATTTTAGAAAATTCATTAGATATTTTTGAGTTTTATAATAACAGAGAGTTAATCGCAGTATTTAGTTAAAATAGAGAAGACTGATAATTTAAACACGACACGATAACACGACTTGAAACCGATATGTTTAGTTGACGTTCTTAACAAGAAAATGACTCGAATTTACACGATTAATAAATTTTTTATTAAAACTATTAAATAATTACTTTATAGAAAATATTTTTAATAAATTTCTTGTAAATAAAATGACAAATAATACACTAATGAGCTAGTTTATCTTAATAAAATAAAACTGAAGTGAGAAAATTAAGTAAATAAATAATTATAATGTTTAAAAATGTAGTGACGCGTCAATCTGAATATATTTTTACTAAACAAGTAACATGTAGGTAACACGAAACCCACACAATATAAATGAATTGATGTAAAATGACAAGAATTGCCCACCTTAAATAGAGCGATGTTTTTGGATTATCTCTTTTATAAATGAGGAATATTGACAACAGCTCATTTATCAACCTCTTTGTCAAATATTATTTATTTATTGTCACGTGTCCTCTTCATTTTTTTTTTCCAAATAGTTAAAATAGATGACTTGTCACTCAATTGTTTTATTTGAAAAAAGTTAATAGTTTACTAGATACATGTTAATAAAATAAAGGGGGAATTTGACAAACAATTTAATATAGAGGTTGTTGTTAGAATTTCTTTTTATAAATTTTTGTTCTAAAGTGATGTTTACCTAAGGAAGTAGTGTTACCGTTTATTTAGCTTTTTTAGAAGTGGTGAGAACAAGTTTATTGGTATAAAGCATTGTTCGTGCCCAGCATTATATGACGTACTTGTTTGTTACTGGCTGACTATAATTAATGTCTCACTTGATGTGTAATTATAATTAGTCGGTAATAAACAAATACATCATATAGTATTGACATTATATGATATCCCATAACATTTTTTTTAGGAATAAATGTGCTTTACTTTGAAAATAAAAAGTGTCATTTTGGTAGGAAAATAGAAAGGTCCTTTACTATGATTTATAGTGTTAAAATTTGAGATATTTTAGTGAAGTCTGCATAATAAGCACTGAGAATTGAGAATAAAAAAAAAGTTGAAAAAAAAAAGTAGATTTAAGACTACTCAATTCAAATAATTGGTGTTCCATATCATCACTAACTCAATTAGTTTCCGGCTACTAAGTATTAATTAAGCCAAAACTTGTTAACCTTTTAGGTTTCAATTTTATACTCATATTGAAGTTAACAAATATGTAATTTAAAACTAATGATCTACTTGAGTGTATATAAAAGCTAATAGACTAATCACAAAAATATTTATGGAAGATTGTGAAAAAGAGATAAAACTTAAATCTTGAAGATAATCAAAAATCAAGATTATAAGGCCAAACCTATATAGGGTATATCTTTAATTCTTGTATTCGAAATTATGCATTGCATATTTTATGATCTTCTTATGTGCTCAAACTTTCATATAATCATTTCTAAAAAGATTTTTCAACTGTACTTAAATTTTTATTGATTCTTTAAGCAGTTGATAAATAAGTTTGTACCATTTCAAAACAAGTTTTATGTTCCCCATTTGCCTAAATGTCTCTAAAGCATTTTGGAAAGATCAACTCTTTGAAAAAAAAATGAACAAATGACACTTTACAGAACAAAGTGGTTGACCTGCTCGAAGGAGTGATCGACCAATTACAGGGGGCGATCAACCATTCATTCGTACATGTCAAATTTAACCATTAAAAATGTATGTTCTTCAACGACTAGTTTTGAGTGCTCAATCGGAAACTTGATCGGTCGATCGATTTTGACACAAGTAGGACAAAATGAGCAAAAACAACTAGTTTTCACAAATATTTATGTATAGGTACTCATTTGTAACTTGCAACAATTTTTTATCTGACCTATATTGATTATTACTCACTTTCAAGTGATTCTAGCCTACTCTTTGTGATCAAACTTTAAAATTTTCCTTTTCCAAAGTCTTGAGCCAAATCAGATCATATTTTGTGCTTGTATTTATTTTATTTAAGCTTAACTTGTATTATTTCTTTTGAGATGTGATTCTTTGAGTGAGTCTTTACTTGATTCTTATAAAACTATTATTATGAGGTGGAGTTGGCACAAGAATCATAAACAACATAATTTAGATGAGATTAATACCAGATTTTTAATAATCCGAGATAGGCATAATAGAGCTAGAGCCAGCACTATTATAAGAGATTGGGTGAGCCTTGGAAAGAATAATTCACTCCTATTATAGAAGAGACAATCATGCTTATAACCTTGATTTGATAAGTAAAAAGCTCAAAACAAGTTGCCGAGAGTCGGAGACGTAGGCAAATTATCAAATTTATCAAACTTCATAAAAATAGTATTTGCAATGTCTCTAATCCATTCCTCTTTATTTATTTGCATATATTGAAGTTGTGATTATTTGATTGCTATTTTTACCTACCTCTTTCTTTATAATTGGTAATTAACATATTGAAGTATTTTAACTCAAAAGTTCACAAAAATCTTTTAAAACCCAATTCACTCCCCTCTTGATGCCTATCCCTAGGATAATAAAACTTAGTCTTAGTCCTGGTTTTGGATGATATTGAACTCTATCAAGCTCCCAATTTCTTTTTTTTTTATTAATGCATAATTTCCATAGTTTTGATTTTAGATATTATCGAACACTATTGATCTACATAGTGCCTAACTAGTATACCATGCAGTTTCATATGCTAAATCTTCATATAATATGAATATAAAATAGTCCCACATTACTTTTGACAAAACTTTCTCTTTCATAATCACTTTGCATAAGATTTTTCCTTCACTATGAAATCTCATAACAATATCTTTCAAACATGGCGAAATATCATAGCAGTGTCTTTAAAACATGACAAACCATCACTGTTGAACTCCTTTTTCAAGCTTTTCTAGGAAGCACAACTTGTAAGTGCCAACAAATCTCGAGGCTGGGGTTTGTAATGAGCATTTCAATTATAAACTACTTTCTTCACTTCTTTCAAAATAATATCGTAAACCAAAATTTTCGGATCTTTACATCCTTTACTTTTGTTGAAATACACATAAATGACCTGAAATATTCCCTTTTTCAAGAGAACTCTATAGGAATGGGCTCCACTTGCAAATCCAATAAATTCAAATTATAAAGCTTTCATTATAATGTTTTTTTTTTGGTTGTTAATTGAGAATTGACTGAAAATAGCAAGCAGAGATATAAAGGTCCAATACACCAATTCAAGAAATCTAAACTAAATCATTTAGAATGAAAAATGCTGAAAATGCATCTAATTTATAAGCTAGCAGGAGCAATCTTTTCCTAATGCTAAGACAGAAAATTTGCCGTTATTTAGTTACCAAAAATAACAAAACAAGAGATCTTTAGAGCTCCATAAGAATCGGAATCAAAATATATCTATAACTGATTTGATATCAAAATTGATTGCATTCCATATCCATATATACATACATTCCAAATAAGGAGTTGTAATGACTAATGTAAATAACAAGTCAACAATGGAGGTTTTAGAGTTAAATTTTTTTTCTTATTGCAAGAGTGAAAAGGAAAATCAACAAACCCACATTAATTTTCAACAAATTTTCTCTTTTACAATCACTTTACACAAGATTTTTCGCTAGCGATCAAATCTCATAACAGTATCTTTTAATTCCTTTAATAGTTTAGACTTTAATACACTCCATAACTACATTTTATTTTGAGTGTATTACCACAACCATTACTTACGGGAAAGATTTAACTACTTAGGGCCTACTTAGATTCACTTCTAGTTTTTTTTTAAATAAATTGAAAATAAAAGTAAAAATTTTGTTTTGATTTTTAATTTTTAAAAACAAGAAACATGCTTGGCAAACTTTGTTTCACTACTTATTTTCAAAAACAAAAAAGTGCAAATAATAAGTGGAAAGTCATATAGATTTATATTTATGTATGTATATACATATATGTATATAAGCACTTCTGTACAAGTATTTGTATGTTCTTTTGTTTTTTGAAATTTGTTTAAAAAAATAAAAGTATTAGAAATTTTTTGTTACCACTTTTTTAAAAATTTTTGGTAACAATTTTTAAAAATGAAAAACAAAAACAAGGTTGTCAAGCGAACTTCCAAAAAAATTTTTCATTTTCTTGTTTAAAAAAACAAAAAATAGAAAACGAAAGTGAATCCAAACAAGCCCTTAATGTCACGCTTCACATTTTAAAGAACTCTATGGTTCAAGAACAAATATGTATATATATGGGTCCAATTAAAATTCACCACATTTTTATGGTAAACGGTAGAAAGAGAAAAATGTTAAATAATGTGTTTTTATGTTTATTTTTTATCAATTACCGAAGTTATGGTAGCCGTTAACGGTTGAAAACAAATACTCATAGATAGATTGAAAAAAAAAAACCTACTAGATTATGCCCTATATATATATATATAAACAAATAATACTATGGTACCAGCATTTAAAGCAAACATGTTAAAATTAAGCAAATTGGCTAATCAATCCAGTACTATTTCTACTTTCAAATCAATGAATAATTGGTTTATGCATCTTAAGTTCTCAACTATTACCCCCGTATCCCTTGGCTCTCTTATGTTTTCTCCTAGCCGCTCTCTCTACAAATCTTTTTTTATCATCTAGTAATGGAGGGTCATCAGGCCGGATAGAAATCACTACCTGTCCCAAACTCTGTCCCCTTTTCCTGTCCCATTAACAAGAAAACGCCACTTGTCTCCTTAAAATAGCATTGAATTAAACCTTGTTTGGTTCGACAGTATCAGAAGAAAGATAATTACATAAAAGGAAAAAGAAAACAAATGGTTTGAAAAAAATCGAGATATTGAAATCATGATACTTGTCCAGGTGTTCAATACATCACTCGTGGCTTTCTCCGATGCCTCGCAAAAGTTTAGAGTTCAATATATCGTCATCTTCTATGGCAGAAAACCCCAAAAGTAAAAAAAAAAAAAAAAAAAAAAAAAGTTAAATCAACTGGATTATAGACGAGTAACACTACAATGAAAACAAGGCCATTAATAAGCTTCCTGGTTGTGATTTGGTCAAGATAGGAGAATTCTCCCAGAGTGATTATTTTCAACAATCAATTTGCTATTTTTTTTTTTTTTTAGTTCTATATTTTTCTGATTTATTTTTTGTTTTTATTTTTAAGATTTAGCTTGATATTGAGACATTATGTTGAATTTACATGAACAACATAAATAGGCAATGATGGTTCACGAGAGGGATGAGGACTTCCATAGATGAGTTGATGATGGGACCATTCATAACTCGGCAATTGCTACCATCGAAGGCGGCAACACTTAACTATGACCCACCTGTTAATATCTCTCAAATTCATAGAGATCAATTTCGTTTAAATGGAAGAGAGGCCATCAACACGGATTTGCTGCAGCCTGTTGGAACATAAAAGATGATATTTTTTTGTGAGTAACCAAAAGACAATATTGAACCATTTCTTTTTTTTTTTTTTATAATATTTGATTTTTGCTCTTCGCCAAACAAGGTTTACTTGGAGGTTTTTTTTTTTTTTTTTTTTTTTTTTTTTTTAAGGATAGGCGGAATTTCTTTTTTTCTTAAAAAATAAAATAAAATACTATTCTTTTTTATGGGGTGATGACCCTCCGTTATACCGTGGCCAACGTTTGATAATGGTAATATTAATAGCAAAATGAATGGTCATATTAATAAATAGTAGCAATATAAATAAAAATGGGAATGACAATAATAAAGGTAATGATAATGGTAACATCAACAACAACAAAAATAATAATAATATGCGCCCAAACCAAATTTTTATTTTTTTTTTCATGTTTTTATGAATTATTTAAAATGTCTTAATATGCCTCCCATACTATTAAAAGTGTCAACTTTGCTCCCAAAACTATTATGATTGTCGTTAGGCAAAATAGATAAAAAGTGACCTAATTCTCGAGTGTTTGTTGAAAACTCGCATGTATATCTAGGACTAGGACTGAAATCAGTGAATATGACGAGGGTCATTTCTCATTTGTTTACATTGATGATTTTAGTGGTTTGAGGGATAAATTGAATTTTTTTACAATTCGAGAGAGCCTATTGAGATAATTTACACTAATTTGGCGAAAACATAAAAATAATCGTAGTGCTAGTTGCACCCAACGAATGATAAAGAGCCACATAAATGAAAACACAATGTTTCATTGAAGACAAGAGAGAGCTAGACTTGCAAAATCTCCCAGAAATAGGTAGAACAAAGATAACTCAAAAAACGTAAGTGAGACACGAGTTTGCCAGAGCTAACTTCTCGATTACGTGAGCAATATAATCACGTCTTTACAAGTAAAATAAAGGCTATTAGCTTGGTTAGAGTTAAGAGTTAAGAGTACGACGTGAAAGTGACCAGAATTCAGCATCTCGTTGGAAAGTACGGAAACAACATCTATGACAGTAAACCAAACCATGAAAATGTGATGCTATTTTCTGAAGTATTTGTCGTTTCTTAAAATATGAAGTCGTTTTAGATGCTTTCCTCACCTCGTTTTCTGAGTATCATACTGTCATATACCGTGGCCAACTTTTGATGCAAATTCGTGAAAATTAGGAAAAGTAACCGCTCAATCAGGAGCTAATGACCTTTATTGTACTCTTTAAAAATCAATGAAGTGAATTCATGTATCTTTACTCTTTTCTTTATGCTTATTGCTTGAATTTGAAGTTAATTCAATAGCTCAACTAGTACAACCCTTTTCATTCATCTAATAATGGAGGGTCACCCACAAAAGATGGAAAAGATAAAAGGAAAACAAACCTTTCATAGAGGGTGGACTATAACTTCAATATATCATTACATTTTAACATGAGTTTCAAAAGAGTAATAATAGGATTGTTTCTCGTTTTTTTTTCGTTTTTTTTGTTTTCTGAAAAATTAATAATAGGAGCCTTAAATCTAAGTATTAAAAGATAATAATCAAAATATGCAAGGTGGTGCAATGAGAAAAAAGAGCTAAACATAAAAAGAATCCTCCATTAATAACAAAAAACTGTCACAAACTCTGAATACATATCATGAATACTGGATAATGTACACACATAATTTTCACACTACCACCAACCAAATGCACATGGAGAAAAAAAGACAAAAGACACAAGTAGAAGAAGAAAGAAGAAAGAAGAAAATAAGTGTCAACAAAGACTCGATGAAAAATCAAGCCCTGGACTTGAAAGGAATGGCTCTGATGACTATCTGGTGGTACACAGCAGCAAGAGCAGCTCCAATGAAGGGTCCAACCCAGAAGATCCACTGCAAATAAGAGATGAACAAAGTTAGGAATAAATCTCAACCGTCAATTACATAATCAAAAGATGATAAATAGTAACATGGGTTGTGAATAGAATGCTTACATGATCATCCCAAGCATGGTCTTTGTTGAAGATGATTGCAGCTCCAAGACTCCTTGCAGGGTTGATACCAGTTCCAGTTATGGGGATGGTGGCCAAGTGAACCAAGAACACCGCAAACCCAATTGGGAGGGGAGCCAAGATCTGTCACAGAGATAAAAAATGGGACAAAAAGATTAGAACCCCATGTAAGATCCTGCCTTTTATTCCTGTTCTGAATTATCAACTTTGTGCTATAATTATCCATCTCTTCCTAATTGAACAAAAGATTTGATAAAATTACTTTCCACCAGAGTCCGGTTAACTAAAGGTTTTAACCATATGAGACTAAAAAAGCACCAAAAATATAAAAATAGAAAAGAACTTGCTATCTATGACCCAAGAAAGGAAAATTTTCATCTTGTAAGTTTATAACATGGAAGCTACACACCAAATAATGAAAAAGATCTAAGAACATATATCATGTAAACAAGTAAGGGAAGAGAGAACATATGAGAAACACTTACAGGGACGTGAGAGTCTCTGGCGTTTCTCTTGGCATCAGTTGCAGAGAAAACAGTGTAAACGAGGACAAAGGTACCAACAATCTCAGCACCAAGGCCATCACCCTTGGTGTAGCCATGAGCAACAACGTTGGCTCCACCACCCAACCTCTCATAGGTAGAGGCCTTCTCAAAGCCCTTCACAACACCAGCACCACAGATGGCACCAAGGCACTGCATCACTATGTAGAAAATAGCTCTTGTAAGCGACAGCTTCCTTGCCAAGAAGAGTCCAAAAGTCACAGCTGGGTTGATGTGTCCTCCTGTTAATATTACACAAACAAACCATGCAGATCCGGTTTAGTGAAAGGTTTTCTCACAAAAACTCAAAGCACTTTGCCATCCATAAGAGAATAAACTCATTTCAAGTTGAAGGTAGAAACCAAATGAACCTTAAAAAGATAAGCTAAAGAAAATTCAAGAAGTCTGCACCAAAAAAGGACTTATAGGAACCCAAAAGAGGTATGTGGGCACAAACACTGAAAAAACTAGAGGGTGAAGAACTAAAGAAACCCATGAAATATTCACTAGGGAAAATAAAAAACTTGGGCCAAAAGCAAACTAAAATAAAAAAAGTTGCCTCTTTTACTCCAGTTTAAAGAAGTTTAGACTAATGGGTACTCAAAAAAAAAAAAAAAAAAAACAGAAGCTGGGTGAAAAAAGGTTGGTTTACCTGAGATACCAGCAGTGCAGTAGACAAGGGCAAAAATCATACCACCAAAGGCCCAAGCAATACCCTGAATGCCTACAGTAGAGCACTTGCTACCTGACTTGGACACACCCATTACAGTCAAGATGGTGATGTAAAGGAACAAGAAGGTGGCAATGAACTCTGCAATCCCAGCTCTGTAGAAGGACCATGATGTGAGCTCTCCTGGCTCAAACAAGGGAGCTGGTGGTGGTTCCTTGTAGTCCTTATCTGTCTGAGCTGATGTCCCAATGGGCTGCCTTTCAGAGAACTTGTTTGCTCCAAGCTTAACATCCTCTTCCTTACCCTCCATTGCTCAAAACTCAAAACTCAAACTCAGATCTCTCTCTCAAACTCTCTTTTTTCTCTCTGTCAGACTCTAAAGCAAGGTGCTGTGTGATAGAGTAGAGAGGGGACTTTATAGCTGAGAAGCCTATAATTGGCCCAACGTAAAATGGGCTATCTTTATTTTTTTTCAAGAAAATAAAAATACTTTTTTTTTCTGTTAATTAAAGTTGATCATAATAATTGTGTTAGTGCTTTAAACTCGTGTCATTAGTAGGAAAATAATGGAATATCAAAGAGAGTAGCAGGATTATGGGGATGGTTCTGGAAAGGCCAGAGGGATGTTGACACTTGACAGAGAGGTCCTGTTCAATTTTTTTGTCTGGTTGTTCTTATCCTCTACAGATTGTCATCCCTTTTCTAATGTTTAATCATTTTTTTATTTCTGTATGAACTTTTGAATTTCCTATGCCTTTAATCAGTTTTCCTTTTACCAAGTTCACAAATTCATATACCTAACTTGGAATAAAATAATGTATATAAGAAAAAAAGTTGTGGGCCTTGTGGTCCCATGTGCACCTCAACTGAACAAATTTTCTTCTCTCTCTTTATTATCTTTTTATCTTTTTCACTGGCTAGTGTGAGCCTTGAGGAGCTAAGCAGAAGGGTTTTAGCTTTAGATTTAGGCTTAGGTAAATTATTTATGAAAACCAAGGTTGCTGTTTATGTCATTGGAATTGTGTCAGGTTACCATTGGGTACAAATGGTGGTAGTTGAACCATGTAGATTGGGCATCTTTTTCCTTTATTGACTAATGTTAAAACTTCCACGCTTTTCAGCTGAGTTAAGAGGTTAGAGTTGTTAGTTTTCTAAACTTTGCTGCCAACTGATAAGTCTCACTCAAAAACAGTAGAATCTAAACGGACTTGGTAAAATACTTCTTGGGTTTTTTGTTTTTTTAATAGTATCACTTTCTATTTTTTAAGAAAGAATAATATCTTAATTATATATTGTATTTTGACATTTTATTCAATTTATATTTTGTATTTTAGTTATTATCAAAATTAATTTTTAGATTTAAAATCTATTACAAATTTATACCCTGACATTAATTTAGAATAGCTAATTTAGTAAGATGTCGTTTAAAATTAAAAATAAACTGTATAAAAACTGATCCCATAATAAATTTATTAAATCATCTTGGTAAATTAACTACTCTAAATTAGTGTCAGGTATAAATTTATAACAGATTTTAAATCTAAGTGTTAATGTTATAACCAAAACATAAAGTATAATCTGAATAAAATGTCAAGATACAAAGTATAAAAATTAATATTATCCCTTTCTTTTTTCTCAATTTTGTTATCACTCAAAGGCAGTAAAATCTAGATGGACTAGCTAAAATCCTTCTTGGGTTATTCTTCCTTTTTTTTTCCCTCCTTTTTCTGTAATGGAATTTCACTTTAGTTTTTGCTATCAAATATCTAGTCTTCTCTAGTTATTTCCATAACTTTATGTGACAGAATGAAAATAAAAAGTGAAGTGCGGTTGAGACTTGAGAGAAAGGACCAAAAGGTGGCCATTCATTAGTGAAAAGAGAGAAAAATCGAAAGGCTAAGAAAAATTAGCCGTTTTTGTGACCGTTGGGAAAGCCATGGCACTGTGTGAGCACGTGGGAAGCAAGCAACGGTTATATGTATATGTAATTGTGACATAGCAAAGCTAGAATTTACTGCTGCCATAAGCCATCATCCATGTCACACTGAAAGCGAAACTGGGTCCCTTTTGTTAGAAATAACAAACACTCATCTATTTACTGTTCATTTCCACTCTTCTTGTTAGGGGTGTTCATGGTCGGTTTGGACGGTCTAAATCGTCAATCCAGAAACCAATCCGAATATGCGGTTTGGCCGGTTTATCAATCCGTGCGGTTTGAATTTGTCGATTCAAACCGGCTAAACCGCACCTACATTTTTGCGGCCGGTTTGGGCGGTTTCCGCGGTTTGAAAACTTAAAAAATTTGAATTAATACAATATCAACTAAACTCATATCATAATCATATTTCATCTAAAATATAAAGTCTAAATATAAAACAAAACTATAACATAGTTAAAAGCTATAACCAAATCGAAAGTCATAGTAAACTTAAATTTTAGTTACAACTTACAACTTAATCAAATTGAATAGTAAACTTAAAGTTTTTAATCTTAAACATATCACAACAATAAGACTTAAATTCTAAAATATCATAAGAGTCTTAAATAACAGAGTCCTAAATAAGCTAAGAGTAATCATTACTCAATTAGAATGAATGAGCTTAAATTTTTAACTATTAATATACATTAAAAAAAAATACATATACAAACTTATTGGCCGATTCGGTTTGAATCCGACCGAATTTTTCTAAAATCGAAAACCAAACCGGCCAAATCGGTTTTCATATTTTCTAATCCATAACCGGCCATTTAAGAAAAAAAAGCCGCACGGATTGGGCGGTTTCCACGGTTTGGCGGTTTTTTTGAACACCCCTACTTCTTGTAGTTTCCTTTAGTTTTTTTCTTTTCAATTATTATTTTAAGGGTTAATTTCATTTTGGCCCTAGAATTATAGGATAAGTCCAAACTCCAAATAAATTCCGTAAACCTGAAGTGTATCGCTGTGTTATTTTTGTCTCAATTTTGGCTCATGAATTTTTGAATGTTTAGTGTTTGCCATTATTTATGTTTTTTATCACAGTTTTAGCCTCTGAATAATGTTTTCGGTATAGTTTTGGCTTCTCAACTATAAGCTAATAGGCTGAAACAAAAACATGAAAAAAAAAAAAATAGTTCATAAATCATAATTTGGACATTTGAAAGTTTAGAAGCCAAATTTGAGACCCAATATATGTATAGTTCAATATAGCAAATGCCACATTTTAATGTTTAGGGATCAAACTAGGAGTACAGTACTATAACTCATGGACCAAAAATGATTCTTTGTTATTGGATAATAATTTGTAAGGTTGTGACATTTAGTGGTAAGCAGTGAAAAATGAAAATTGACAATAAACAACTATGAATGTTATACTGTATTAGAATAGTGCTATCATAGACAGGATACATATTACAGGTCATGAACATTTATCGTCGCAAACTTACAGTTTGTACCGTACAAGACACAACAAAAATTTTCCAGTCTTTTAGCTTAAAAATAAGGGTACAAAGGGCCTGAACAACGAATGTCTTGGTATCATTACTCAAACATTGTTTTATATACCAACAACTCGAATACAAGACTTTCTTTCTTTTTCTTTTTTCTCCCCTAACATAAAAGCAGGAGGAGCCACTGTGCATGATATCTCACGAGTCACGAGTACTCCTAATGTAATAATGTGACAAATTAATTAATTAAATAAAAATATATGGCCAAGTTTTTTTTTTGAATTAAATACATGCACTAGATTATCATTATCCAAGAGGACCAAGACGCTTGTTCTTTATTCCTATCACTTTGTTGTCCATAACCATTAACCAAACATGATTAAGATAATGAATGTAGGACCCTTCATTCCTAAGCACAACAGTCATGTTTTCTTTATTTTAAATGGTTTGGTTTGGTTCTTAGTTCTTACTCTTCCCTATATTTTTGGCTAATTCTAGTGGGCCTAATCTTCTTTTTCTTCTTTAGCTTTTTATGTGAGCAAAAGGGATAGTCAGTCATGCTAGACAACTCACACTCATGGGATACCTATCTTTGTCCTCTAAACCCCTCCAACTCAACCATCACATGCAAAGCCCCCCCTGACCCTACCTTGCAGCCTTTGGCCCCATGCCAGCCGTTTGTGACCTTGAAAACAGCAAAAGCTGTTATATAATCTCCCCACCCAAAAATGGAAAATCAAAGCTTGACACCAACGAGAGAGAGAGAGAGCAGTAAGATATCCTAAAATCAGGAGCTTTGCACACCCTTTGCTTCAAATCTCACCGCCCAATCCCATATCCTCTATCCACGTGTCACCATCTGGTACACAGCTGATTTTAGTATACTTCTGTTTTCCTTTGTCAGCAGAGTTAACCAACCCTAGCTTAGAGCTCTATCTTAGGAAAAATGCCAACCCTAGCCAAGGGCATAGCGCACACATACGGTGCGCCCACATGTGAAATGCTACACATTTTGATAGTGTTTATTGTTTAGCACCACGTATGGTATCATTTTTCTACTTTATTTAAGCACTTTCGAGTGACATGAATATGAATTAATTGTTTGTAAGAGAAATTTACGCTTCAGTGGTTGAAAATTATCGTTTGTAAGTATCTTTAATATTGTTCAACCATTGATATGTGGTTTCACCAAGTTCGTTATTTTAATTCTCTGAATTATCAAGTATGTTGTTGAGTTACATGGTTGCAGGGGTGGCTCGAGCATAAAGCCATTAAGGCAATCGCTTTAGGCCTCATCTCGAGTTAAGGCCTCAAATTACTAATTTCTTATAAAGATTTCACACATTCAAAAGTTCTTAATATCTATGCGTAGACTTAAAATATATAAATAATACATAGTAGTTTCAATAGACTACAAAAATTTTAATCTCGATTCAATAAATTAATGTATTTTTCTAAAATTCTTGAATTTTTTATTTATTGCAAAAAAAATTGGTAGGCATCTTGCTTTCTTTCTAAAATTGGAACAAATTTTTATTTTTATTTCATCGTATTTCATTATAAAGCTTGTTTCTTCCAAAAATTTTCAATGTCATTAATTTCTTATTCAACGTCCATTCTTTCAGTTGTTAAGTTAATTTTTCTACCAAATTAGCTATTGATATATTTAATCAAGTCAAAATATATTATAGTTTGTATATTTTATTACTCAACCAATATATCTAAAAGTTATCTTCTATCTTCAGAAATAATAATAAAATTTTTTTAAAGAAATGCGTCAAAAAATTTTTTATAAGTACAATTTAATTCTAGAATATATATTTTTTTTAAATGTTCGCCTTAGGTCCCAAAATTTGTTGAGCCGGCCCTGCATGGTTGATGTCTGCTATTAGAGTCATCTGAAAGATATAACATTTTCATGTTAGCACTGTTAATAACAATATTACGTCTAAACCCCAACGCTTTTCCCCCCTTTTTCTTGCCAAGAATATGCTTTTGATTGTCTAAAAGTGATTTCAATTTCCAATATTTGTCTGCTGGAAGATTATTGCAGCCTTAACTAAACAAACATATATAGTAGTGGAGGAGAAAAAAGAACTTTCCTTTCTTTTTTTTACCCAATGAAAAAAAGGGTACCAGTTTATATGCATAACAATGGATAAGGGATCAAGAGCATCTTGCATAGGGAATATTATTAACTGGCTGCTTTCTTGTATGATATTCAAATCTTTTGATGGTTCAATCATGGGATGTAATGAATTCACACTTTCTCTTTCAGTTCTTTGAATTTTCTACATAAAAGAGTATAGTAGCTATCAATCATTTGATAAGCGATTAAATAATGTTTTATTGATACATAATACTGTATTCATAATATATGTGACATGATTTTTTCGGCTGGCAGGAAGCTTCAGTTGGACTTGGCAAATTGGAAACTTCATGTACTATTATTACTTTTCGAATGGCAAGTGAAACTTTGCCATAATCATAAATAACTCCCTTCTATTCTTTCCATAGACAGAGTCAAATAGGGATGAAAATCGGTGTCCATTTCGATCGGTTTTAATCGTAAATAATCTTCTAAACCGTAAAACCAAAATTGATTATTGGACTTTGCATACACTAAATACCATGACAAGTCATAAACAAGTAGAAAGCTATTTGTAGAGTAACCATTGTGCTGAATATATTTCAACGTGTTAAATATTTGTTTTTAAATATATATCGGTCGGCTTCCGTTTAACCAGCCTCTAAATAGCAAAAGCGGATCAATAACGAATCCAAATTCAGTTTCGATCGTTTTTAAAAATCAACTGTGTCAATGCTAACGATCGATTTTTCAGATGTCAGGTTACATTTGACATTTTTCTTTTTACACGCACCTAGATTCATAAAAGGGTGACAAAATGGAGTGGTAAAGTGAATGGCCGTGTGAAAATTTCCTATGCCCATCTTTTTATGTTGTGATAATTTATTTCGACTAGATAAATGAGTTTCTTTTTTCCTCATTGCTGTTCCATCAATTTATCAATAGGATACTTTATAAATAGAATGTTCAGGGTAATATTCTAGGTAGCTCAACTGTTTTAAATTCCCATTCCCAGTTGGTAATTATTACCAAATTGAACTTAAAGATTATCTCATTACATATGAACTTCACATCTCTAAGTTTTTTTGCGGTGTGCAAATTAAAGTATGGTATATTCCAACTCAAGCTCTTAACCAAAAACTAATATTTGATTAATAATAAGCTCTGTACAAGTTAAAGGGCCAATGAGCGTCCACAAATCACTAACTTTGTAACGCAAAGTGCTCGCTTCAGTCAGTTCTTCACCATTGTTTTCTAGAGTTAAGCAATAATAGAATTACCAACCCTATAACATAATATTATACAACAAGAAGCCATTTCCTACTTATCTTCGTCTAAGTCGAGACTTTGTTGAAGTCGGATATGTGGGCAGGGTCTTTCTGGATCACCACTGTTCCACAAAATCCCGAGGTCGCCTCTCTTCTTCCCCAATGTCAGGAACGTTCCTGCATCGGTGTGTGAATTTGGACAAAGTTCATTTCAAAGTAAAAACAAGTCATGCGGAACTCTACTGTGATAGGGAAAAAAAAAAGGACGACAGAATACCGAGAGTGAATGGGACGATGTAAAGCAGCGCTGGTTGGCCATGCCCGTCCATTAAGTTTAGTGCCACATAAGTTACGAGCAGACCTGTAACAGATTTGAAACGATAAGCACTTTATATTTTACAGTTTCCTGGGAAAGCTCAAGAAGGCAACAACTGGGTAGTCTGGAAATGGAAATATGAACGAGTAGCTGATAATTATAGGTATGTACATAAGCAGACGATTACTCAGAGTTCCATAGTGAAAGTAATCTGTATCTCTTTTTTACCTAATCCATAAGCAAGCATCGCCCACAAGAAGTAACCGGCTCTGAGAGTCTTATTTGCCAGCCAATCATACCTGCAAAATGATGGATGGAATTGACATTGATCAATGTAAGGCCAAATATAATAGAAAAAAGAGAACGCTGAACAGAGGAAGAATGCAATGAAAATCTTCAATATACCATAAAATTATCTACACATCATATCACTCTGTTCCTAATTTTTTGTCAGAATATTTTTACTTTGTTACTATGATAAGAGCGTTATGACTAACATACTAAAGCCCAGATGCTAAAACTCAGTGAGAACTGGAAGGTTAAAAAGACCACAAAAGAAAAAGAAAAAGAAAAAAATGTATGCATATAAGCAGCAGAGCATGTCGTCAATGAATCTCGAGTAAGTAACATATGGATGAAGAGCTAAAACCTGAGTGAAAATGCGACAACTAGTCCAGGTAGTAGGATGTCACCAAATCCAATGATACTGTAACCACCCCATGGATCAAACATGCGTGGGATTTTCAGTAGCATGGGGATACCATCCTCTCCACTTCTGTCGCCACGAGCCACCTATAAAGTAAAGCAATAAGCAAATCTTAAGTGTGTCATGCTCTAAATATCAAGTTAATGCCTATCATGTCCTAGCATTAGAGCAAACGTGACAAGGAACACTTACCACAATCATCACACTTTCGTGGAAAACTTTTTTGGAAACAAAGACCCAAAATATGTCGTACAAGAAGGCACAACCGAGAAGAACTGTACCGACCTGATGGACAAACCACTCCATATCCGTTGTCAGAATTTTACATAATTGGCATCGCTAAAAAGATATCAGCATGGACATATGGACTCAAGATAATTATTATAAACAAATCACTATTCATTGTTCAACACTACATGAGAACACTAACAATAAACCACGCTCCTAGAAAGCATGATAGCACAAACCCACTCAAATTCCGGTGATTTTAGAGGGGAGATTTGCAGCCCTTGAGTATTAATTGCTTCAAATCATACCCATCATTAAAGATAAAATAATTTCATCAATGGGCAATGATTTACAGAATTTGAATAGAAGTGCCTACTATGATCATTACTAACCAGTAAACCTGATGGCTTCGAAACTTTACCTTGAGATTGGGTACACGGACAATTTGAAGAACCGTGATTATCAGTGCAATTCCCTGATTGAAAAACAACAGAACAAAAGGAGGCATTAGTCCTGCCCATGTAATCAACTAGATTAAAAATATTTGACAGAGAACTTAAGAGAGAATAAATCTTACAAGGATATCTTGACCTATCCAAGCAAAGGAGAAACTACGATAAAAAGCCCAAAGAACAGAAAATGCTATGCAGAATGGAGAAACAGCCAAAGTCAGGTACGAAACAGCTCCCAAGATAGGTAGTTTTATGTATGATTCTGCAGTATGTTTGAACCACCTAAAGAAGCATACATAGATTATTAGATTTGGCCTAAAGCTTGAAACACAGAGTCAAGTCTCTACACTATATCGAAGGCAATTCACTGAAAAACCAACTTTCAGATCAGTAATTAAGAACCGGCACCATTTACAACAATATGCTCAGAATGAGAGGCCACACATATTTATTGCATGTGGAAATTATATAACATATGAGATTTATATGCCTTTTTTTTCTTTTTTGCCAAGTGAAGATCGTAGATGCTGTTTAATATCGTGTAATAAATGAAAAGTCTTCACTACACTTTTTTGAAGTCATATCTTAGTGAGAAACAACTGTACCTTGATAACAAAGCAACTAAGCAAGTTTGCAAACCCTGCATAAAAAGAAACTATAAATTAGAACTGGCCAAGGAAATGAAAGAAAAACAAAATTGGAAAAAGAAACAATTCGAAACAGTAAAACCACCATTGCGAAGTTTCAACACTTATCTTTTGGAGTGTAAGAATGAAATACCAAGTGGATATAAAACTATCTTTCAGGTAATATACACAAAGATACAAATGCATACGAGAAATAGAAATAAAGAACTTGTACCTCTGTGCCCCCTATGCAGAAGAGGACAACCAGAAGGTCAATGAGCAAGAGCGACATTAGCTTGTAGAGAATAACCAAAAAGCATGAAGCAATAAAAACAAACAGGATGGCTGATGTTGTGCTGATGTCAACTACACCACCTCCACCAAAGGCTTTGTCACTTGGAATATCATCAGCAGCATCCTAAAGAACACGACAAGTTTATAAATTAGTGATAGTACCAACTACCAAGACCTGAAGAAAAAGTACAAGTGCTTGCATTGCAAGTAGGAACGTCTCTGAATTTAAATGTTTGTATATAAAGATGTGTGTGTGTGTGTGTGTGTGTGTGTGTTTGTCTGCATAAAGCTAGACCTATTAACTTTAGATCTAAGAGAGAGTGACCTTTAATAGCTTGTCGTATTCAATAGCTGCTTCTCTGGCACTCCATGCGGACCAATAAGATGCACATAAGATGGTACCAACTGCCATTAGCCATAGAAATACTTCGGCAATGTCGACTACCGGACGCAGTGGAGAGTACAGTTGCACAGACACTGCTAGGGCCCAACAATTAGGAATCTTTCAATAATAGTTAAAGTGAGGATGATATAATCAAAAACATAACTTGAACCCCAAAATGGACTTGAATTTTCTTTCTCCTAATCATGTTCAAGTCAATATAAACACTGATTGATAGAAAAGTCAAATGCAAACTCAAATATAAGAGTATTTTTCTAATTGCACAGGAAAGGTTTTATGTAGGTCAAATAAATAGGTAATCATGTCAACCCAAGCAGACTGCTTCACCAATGGCCTACAGAGGTATGTCATTTTCCCTGTCCATTCAAGTCTTTTTTGGAATCTTGATTTTGACATGTATGTTCAAGTACCTAGGTGTGAAGATGACTAAATTACACCCTCACCAACCCGAGTATCCACCTCTAGATAACAGGTAGAATATATGTTATACCAGACAAAATGCCAAAAATGTTAATGTTCTATTTGGGGAAAAAAAATGAACAACAACAACAACAACAACACGAGCACCCACATATACAACTGCCTGTATATTTACACGCTGAAAGAACTAAAAATCTAAGACACATGTCAGATCCGATTCCTAGAAGAAAACTTTGTTGCTTTTCAATCACAAATAATAACAATAACATTACCAGATGAACTGTTAAGTAACATTCTTTCCAAGCTCAAGCCAGCATCCTGTGGTAGCATGACAGCTGGTATGTGTATATTTAGATCAGTTTCATCTTTTTCACAAACCATCTTGTAAAGTTCTGCAACAAAAAATAACGTGTTTGACATGGGATATAACAAAATGAAGCTGATACTTAGCAAAACATCACTAATAAAGCACATGCACACAAATATATTCTAAATACCTTTCTGGTTATTTATAATGAGAACAGCTGAAGCACCAGCTGCTTCTGCAATGTTGGCCTTACGAGTGAATCTGCATTTACCTCGATCCACCATGATGACATCTCCGGCAAGCTAAAAAATCCAAAGGTTATGATTCAAAATTATTTAAAAATAGCATATTTGCTTCACAGTGTGTGATCCTCAACAAATGTCCAGACTATGTTAGTCTAGTTGAAAGACCTTATTTTTTGGTGCACTACAACAATCACGAGGATCTGCAAGAGTAAGACGAGTCCGGTTTGCATTCTTCTCCTTTGACACAATGGTTCTGCCAAATCTAGCACCAACCCCAACAAATTCACTAGCCTCTATGCCATCAACCCAAGTTTGCACTTTCACCTTAAAAAGCAGAAATGACATATTACGAGATAAATCATGAAAAGTCGAGATATTTTTTCATGAGCCCATGAGAAATGACCTTCACAAAACTTAATTGAACACAATATTCTTATGATCATATTATACCTTCCAGTTCATCGCTAATGGTGAACAAAAAGGCATACTCCAGACAATCATCAGTTAATATTCTTCCACATAAAAGCTGACTCGAAACCAGAAGATATTTACCGAAAGAGAACAAGTTTTCCATAAAAATCCACTCAATAGTTTTGAAATCTCCTATAACCGCATAGCCTAAAATAGAAGACCACTTTTTCCAATCTATGATAGTGATCACAGATTTATTGCAAAAATCAAGTAATGATGGTCAAACCTTACTTTACTAATCTTAACAGGTTTTTTCTCTATTGAACAAGGGCGTTTTTATGAATTAAAAGAACAAACTAAACTTCACATGGAGGATTAAAGAATCTACTAGAACACACTACTGTAACAAGACTAGGTCCTTATCAAGTTCAAATTTTGAAACCCTAAAGAATGCAACCATAAAATTACCAAGCTAATTCTTACTCCATATGAGAAAAACATAAAGATTGAATCTTTTATGCTCAACTTCTATGTAGTCTAACAACTCAATGTTAAAAAACCATGGTTTGATTCAGTCTCCTAAGATTACTATAATCGGTTTCTTCCACAACTTACAACTATCACACAAAAAAACCCATTAATCAAATTGAACAAAAGGATGAAAATTAAGCAAGACCCAGTTCTCAAAACACCAAAACAAGAAATGGGAAAGAAGAAAAACCAGCATTTAACATACCAAAACGAAGTCGTTTTCACAACCAGGCTTCTTGGGAGCATTTTCGTCGTCGTGGACAATATCCCCAGCTGTCACAGAAGGAGTGGTATAGGCCAATAAAATCAGAGCCGAGACAAAAACAAAGCTCCAAACTCTCTGTGAATCCATGGATTATTGAGCTCCCTCCACTAGATTTAAGCAAGACCCAGTTGGGTTTTCTCTCTCTGCATCACAAAACTTATACAATAGCAAAGAAAGCAGAGGTTTTTTTGTTCCTCTTCTTTGTGAAAACCCAAAAGAAATAAATATATACATACACATAAAGTTGATTAATTCATTATTGCGCAAGACCAAAATAAATTAAAAAAATAAAAATAAATAAACTAACAACGTAAATACACATCTGATGGATCTACTGCTGCAAACGTTGTTGAAGAGACGACATTTTTTACCGAACAGAACGATGTCAATACGTTGTCGTATCAGATTTGCTATACTTTTATTTTTACATTTTTTAAAAACTATAGTCAGAATTAATTATTAACCAGGTCAGCTTTTTTTTGTTTTTTTATTAATTAGTTATATTAATTAATACCGATTTCCCCCGGTAATCTTGGATTTATCCGTACATCCACGCAGTTGGAGGCCGCGCGAAATACTAAACAGTTTTTGTTAGTTTTTGTCGTTTGTGAAAACTGTCAAACACTGTTTTTCTTAAGGACATTTTCTTTTTGCATATTTCCAAATTTGGCCTCAGCCCTTTTAAAGTATAGATTTTAGAATTTTCAATCCCACTTTAATGAAAAATCATATATAGGTATAAACTGTATAGCACAATTTGCAAATGAACGTATACGGATAAAAAGCCGAAAGGTTAGCCTAGTGGTAACTGATAAAGCCTATTTATCCCCTATGGTTAGAGTATAACAAGAACCCATTATTGGGAATTGACCCATTTTGAGATCATTTGAGGCTTGGGTGGGTTATCTTCTTCTGCCTCTAAACTCTTTAGCTTCGGTGAAAAGAAAAAGAAAATCAAATTTTGATAATTAAAAAGGGGTTATTATTATTAATGGTCCCTCACTATTGTTCTATTCTACCACTTTAGTCCCTAATTTTTCAGTTTGAATAGTAGACTCTCCGAACTTAATTTTTTATGCACCGCTGATCCTTTTATCAGAAAGTAATTTTGGAAAATAATTTTTGAAGAGTGTAATGGTCAATTCATAATTTATGAAATATCTATATAAGTTTAAGCGCTAAAGTAGTACAAAAGCATCATTGGTTTGGTAGGTTAAACTAGTACGATAACTATGTCTATAAGACTATAATTCACGGTATATCATGGGTGACATTAATCCTAAAAGAAAATAAAAGATAAAAATAAAAAAAATAGAAAGGGTTGCTTTGAAATTTCATAAAGATGAGGGTGCAGTATAAAGTTGTAAAAAACTCGTCTTCTGGAAAATATCCGTTTTTGGTTGCAAGTCCTTGACACTCAGACAAGGAAACGTTCAAAGAGGGTGTCCGTGTTATATTATTTTTGGACCAAACATGTGGTGCGACAGTATCTGAAACCAGTCCCTACGTATCACAAGATTACTACAATCTAATCCAACATTTTAAATGAATACTTTTAGTCACCTCCCTAGTATTCGTATGTTCATTTTCAATAATTGATCATCGTAAATTCAACGTGAACAAAAGTGTGTAACTTGTAAAAATATTCAAATAATCAAATTTTGCTAAGCTAAAGAGAAGAACAAATTTGAGTGTTGAATCATGTGAAAGATAAAATATGAAAGCGAATATGTGTACATGTATCTATATTTGCAATAAGATGAGTTGAGCTCCTTTCATAGACAGTTCAGCACCACCATCTTTCCAAAATTTACCAACATCATTTACACTTCCCGGCATATCAAACAGTTCGATGACATGATGTGTAGATAATCCGTTTTGGATTATTCTAAAAGTATGGTCCTAAAATCTAAACATATATTCCACCAAAAGATTGTGATCTTTTCTCTTTTTAAAGGAACTTACCCCTTAGATAAATGTTAAAGCTATTACAAAACTGCTATATGTTAAACCAAGAGAAACTAGTTTGGTTGGATTGTAACACTTTAAAGGGAAAAGAACAGAAAGTATTTGAGGGCTAAATATTCTTCATGCTCCTATTCATGTTAGTTTACCAATTCTCTTATTTTTCCGTCAGAATACAATAATTCAGGGATTAATATCGTGCAAGTTTTTGAGAATTTAAACTGTTAGGGGATAAGCCAATATCGAGCGTAATGGCATAACCAATATTTTTTTGCAGTTAAAAAAGGGAAGAATAATCTTTAAAAAGGGTAGCTTATGAAGGTTTTGAGTCTGCTATTCTAGCTATATCTCCATAGTGGCAGACAAGTATGATTTTGCTTGATGAAAGAATCAGATAGTGCGTTGTGGAAATTTTTAAGTTCAAAGAACAGATACCATTCAGTTCCCATATACTAATTAGAAGAGAGATAACATCAGAGTGAACTAGAATACTTTTCTCTACAGGAAAGAAAAAAAAAAGGCAAATCCAAAGTGTAATAGTAAAATTCCCACAAATATTTATTGTGTTAGTAAGTAACAAGGCTCAAGCATCTCCCCCCCAGTGGCTAAAGAATTTTCCTACAATTATATTGGAAAAAGGGTCTGCTCAAGACAGGCCAAGACTGAATGATATTGGAGAAAAGAAATTATAAACAGTCTCAACTCAGATTGGATGCATCTCTTAATTGTTCATCCCAGATTGAATGTGATTGAGGGTATACCAAGACAGGCCAATACACAACTAGTGAATGTTCCTGAAAATGAAACCTAAATCCAAACTTAAAGAAACCAAGAAATCTAATTTTTTTTTTGTGGGGGGGTGGCGGAAAGGAATAAAAAACTAAATGAGAAGGGTGTCATGGATTGTTCTGTGTTCAATGCCACTACACTAAGAGATGCTCTCATTGAGACCTGAGATTTGGAAATGAGTGAAGCCTACTCTCAGCTTTACTAGTTGAATGGCTAACAAACTTCTTGGCAACATAATGTTCTGCTAATGCATAGCTTCCTCCAGAAAAGCTTGAGGCTCCTCCATCCACCTTAAAACTCGATACGTTGGTTTCTTCCCGGGTTTGGTTTTCAAAACTGAGCTGGTTTCTTGGCAGGCTAAAACCAGTATCTATACCCTGACGAAGAGAATCAGGGAACCTAGCTCCAATCATTGAACTAGATATGCTTCCTTGTATAAAAGAATCCACATTACCAGAATTTAGTCTAGCAAAGTTTCTATTTCCTCCTTCATGTTGTAGGCCAGAAAACTTTCTGGGATGATTAGCTCCTTCCAAACTCTTGCCTATTCTGTTTCCAGTAACTGTTGGTTGAATATAACTGGAAGAAGAAATTTCAAGCCTATGGTTATTAAAACATGACTGCCCAGATAACACAGTTGGTAACATTAAGTACATTGAGGAAGAAACCTGACTGGAAAGATGGGGTGTGGCATTTGACTCAACTGATAATCCAAAATTTTCTTCTTTTCTCTTCGGAGAAGACATTATGGATTCGATTTCTTGGTCATCACAATCAACTTGATATTCTAGCTGTTGGTGGCAGTTATGATCAGATAAACTTTTCCCTTCCACACAGCTCTCTAAAGCTCCACCATTGCAATTTTCAGATATTATAACAGATGGGAACTTCTTTTGGTGCTGCATTTGGTCACCATGGTTGGCATGACAAGATTGATTATTGGGCTTAACATGTAAGGCCAAGCTTTCTTTTCTATCCTTCTCTGTTGATGTTGTGTGTCTGGAGGATTCGGCATAATCATCTAAATCTTCAAGTGTTTCATAACAGTTACCAAAACCCGATTCCTCGTTGCTTGTAGCGGACCTCTCTAACAATCCATCAAACCTAGTCTGATCTCTCTTGTCAGGTTTGAAGTCGTTTTGATCCTCCACCTGCAAACTTTCTTCGAAATTGTTCTGATGCTGCTTGTGAAAGTTCTCCTTGAAGCTGTTTTGATGCTGAAGTAAGAGATTATTTTTTTTAACACACTTTTTCTGACTATCTTGGATGATCTCCTGAAAGTTATTTTGGTTATGCACATCAGATTTTTCCTCAAAGCTTTCTTGACCATGTACTTGAACTTTTCCCCCTACATAACCGCATTCTTTCCTTTCCGGCGGAGGTGTAGAATCATCCGCCTCCAATTTTTGCATTTCCTCCTTCATCCATGTGAACAAATTTTCCCTTGTCACCTTAAGATCCTCCAATAAGGACACCATTAAGAGATTGATATCATCTAAAGCAACAAGCTTATCAGCAGTAGTTTCAGTACTCTTTTCTCCACTGAGATTTCTATTAGAATCCCTTTTCAAGTCATTGTTAGTCAAACTATCATTTTCACTCCTTTTAGTATGTTCTCTCTTTCCCTTCTCCAATTTGGGTTGACTCTCGGTACAAAGACCAATCTCACCGTTCTGCTGGACTCTACATTTACTGAATGCTTCATCCTTTCTAACCGAAATCAAACTTGAAACCAGTTTATGCTTCTTTCGAGTTGGCTCCCGATATGGACTTGATTTAGACTCGTTACTAGGATAGTCAAATCCATACTCTCTTTTCTTAAACTCCCACCGGTTCTTAAGCTTCATTCCACTCCCCATGTTGAAACTAGGGGAACATTAATTAAACCGGAGATTTGCTGTTGTGGGATCAAACTGCTTCTGCGAGAAACTTTGTATTACATGTCCATGTTGGATTTCAACCACTTAGAGAATTTGAACAGATATTATTAGGCTTCAGTTTCTTGAACCATAAAGCAGCCAGACAACAAGATTGACCTTCAAACTAAGCATGAATTCATTTAAGGACCAAATCAGTCCACTTACTAAAAGTTGAACTTCTTCAGTGACAGCAACTTGGTCAATCTGGTATCTTCATATGCTTTCTTTTCCTTCTCCCACCTTACATGACAATGACACATAAGAAGCTAAATCAATCAGAATACGAGGGACTGTAATAGAGTTGCAGTCATAATTTTTTTTCAGTAGTAGTTATTATGCGAAGCAGGAAAAAAAGGAAAAATATCATATTAAACGTTTTAATATACGATATCATCACTAAGCTCCTAGACTTATACACACAGCAAATATCAAAATTTTTAAGCAACGAGTGTGAAATGTTATACAGGAATGAAAAAGGAATATTGGAACTTATTGCAACAAATTAACATATTAATTTATTTCAGTTTGGCACCGTAGAGAATATTATATCTCTACCATTATAGTTTCAAATCTTTACAGAAAGGCCCACCATAAAAACAGTATAGCATAAGAGCAAACCCTCGAAACCTTTCAATCAAGCAAAGCACGGAACTATCATCAAAAACTGCGAAAGAGAGCATGAAACGAATAGTAAATATCAACACTCATTTCACAAAAATCAACATACAAGTCCAACCCACAAGTCAATAAACAAATTTTCAGCTAATGAAAAATACATCAAAAACAAAAGAAAGTCACAAGTCTACAAACCCAGAAACACAATCAATCAAAAAAACCAGCAAAAGGGTATAAAAAAAAAATGAAGTAAAAAACATCACTTGACATGAAACATATAATAAAACATAATCACCAAGCTATTGGGTGTTCATATAATATTCCTCACCATACGTCGGTGGATTGAAAATTTTGATTTGGGCCCAAGAGTTTCCACCGGTTGATAAACTCTCAAAAAACTGTCTTGATATTTATGTGTCCCATCCCATCACAACCCAAGTCCCAACTTCAATAGGAAAAACAGTATATTATTATTTCGTGTATGTTAAATTTTGTTTTTCATGTGTGGACTCTGTTGCTGTATACTGGTGAGTCAGTAGTTGGGTGAGGAGTGGCAGAGAAAAGTAATGGGGGATTCTCTCTTTCCAATAAGGTGGTCTGCAATTGGTGGATAGATGGATAATTACATAGCTCAACCACTTTTTTTTTTTTGGCCTTTTTCAATAAAACTCTTAGTTTGGTTAGCAGATAATAATGAATATATATAGACACTAAAACTCTTAGTTTGCCTTTTTTTTTTTTAACCAAAAAAAAAAAAACTCTTAGTTTGGTTAGCAGATAAAAAGGAATATATTACATATATATACTCGTATAAGTGCATTCAACCCCACAAAGCCAACAAATTTTTGTCTACAAAGAATTACTTTTATCTGTTTTAACCAAACCATAAGCTTCTCCTCCTTTTCATCATGGCAAACAAAGTTTGTGGGGTTTATATGAGTATATATATGTAATGTATTCCTTTTTTTCCGACCGTGTATTTGGCTTTGCCTTTCTTTCCTAGTTGAAGAATGCGTCATGCGCTTCTAACCAATGCGCTTATATTGGTGTGGGTGCATGAGTCTTACTATACGATTCACCCCAATAAATGGTGGACATGATATGTCAAAGTGTTGTTGGTTTTTCACTCTTTGTAAAATTAAAAAGATAATGCTTGGGAATAGTCGGGATCTCACATTATTATTATTTTTTTAATATTATTTGACGTGATAAATAAATTGTTTTAATCGGTGAATTGAAACTAATAATGATAGTCACTAATTATATGTTAACAAATTACATGTACATCATGTGGTACTTAGTCTTATCCAAATTAAAAGCCCGGTTCGTACTTTCTATTTTTTTTTTTAAAAAAAAAAATTGATACTATCGTTAACTAAATTTTTTATCTTCCTCATTTAACAATACATTTCCTTTTTTACCAAGTAAGATATAATAGGTGGAAGCACTTTCTCCAGCCAAATAAGTTGATCATGTATTCATTCATCCAACCTAACCATAACAAAACCAGCAGAGTCTCGAATAATCCTACACATGGCTGAGAATCATCTGAGATTGCGGCATCAACGTTCATCTTGAACCCAGATGTAGAAGGTGGAATCCAACGAGCAGGACTGGTAGTAGCAGGCGCAACAGGTCTGGTCTGGAAGTATTTGAGATAATCATAACACCAATTGAAAGTATCCCAGAGGTGACCTTGCAGTTTGACCTTGGATACTTGCATCAAAACACGAAGCTAATCGTCCAAAATTTGGTTGCAAAACCTCTTGGGAATGGTACTACACACCTCTGTGGTTACGAGAATGGGGACCTTGGAAGTGACGACACACTTTTATTGAAAAAACAAAACTCCCATTTTTGGAAAGCAAATAATTTGTAATCCAGCTTCTTACAAATATACAGCCTGTAAAAGTGTACTCTGTATGTTTGTGGAATGTTAACCGTAAGCATTTGTCTAACTTGCCATAATACCAACTAGAAAAAAAATGACTGACTCATGAAATATTTGGAAAAAATCAGTTAATCCACCCAAGACAAAAAGTTGTTTTTTGCTACCATAATGCCATCCTACAGTTGCATCAAAACATAGGTCCCCTCCCCTAACAGAACCCCCGTCTCAAAAAAATAAAATAAAATAAAATAAAATAAACCCATTTTATGGTTGAAGCACTGTTAATACCAACCAACCATTTGATAATTAGCGGGGGAAATAGAAAAAGTAAAGAGGCTATATTTACATTAAATAATAACTGATTTTGACCAATTGGATCAATTAACAGTTTTACATTAGCAATAGAATCCTACACCTGAAACTGAAACTTCTTACAAAATTGTGCCTTCCAACTGCCCTTTTTAGGTGAAGAGCTTCAGCTTTCTTTGCAACAACACAAATGCTTCAGAGGGCAAAAGATGGACCTACAATATACTGTAACATAATGGGAGCTTCATTAAACTCCAAAAGTTCCCTATTGGAAAGCCATAACCAAAACCTTTGCATAAATTACGTCATTCCCTGCATGCATCAAACCGACAAAAACACGTATAGTTCTCAACAAAACAAATGCTTCAGAGGGCAAAAGATGGACCAACCTATATACTGTAACGTAATGGGAGCTTCATTAAACTCCAAACGTTCCCTAATGGAAAGCCATGACCAAAACCTTTGCATAAATTACATCATATGCATCAAACCGACAAAAACACGTATTGATCTCATACATAATTTTACGAAGTTTGAAGGAATGAGAGAATCTCCCACAGAGATGCAATTAGCACAAGGCATATTAGTATTGCTTCCTCAGGGTAGCCTCAGTTTTCTATACTCCCGAAAGATTCTAATGGCTCTCAGGTAACCTGCACAAGAATAAACAAGGAAACAAAAATTGTAACTACAATATCTCATTTCTGCTGCGACTGGGATGCTAAATGGCCGTGCTATATAAAACTGAAATTAAAGAAAGTAAATAGAAAATTATCTTACCGCCACGGAAATTCACTAGTGTCAATTCCAGCTTGGTGAAGCTCATCAACATACTGCAATGCCTCTCGGCACTCTTCCCGGTCATCGAAGAACTCTTTTTTATCGCCTTCTATCTGATATGTCTCATGACCTTTGCCAGCAACCACCTTTAGTTATAGCCAGTAAAATCCAAGTTAACAAGATAAACATTTTGAGGAATTCAAGAGCATTGCTAGCAGGGTAATGATTAATATTATAACCATATATGATGTTCAAACATAAAGCTTGAAAATAAAATGAGACTGGGGCTTCAAGAACTTACAACCATATCACCTTCCTCACCCATAGCAACAGCACAGCGTACAGCAACTCTTCTAATATCATGAAGGAAAAGTCTATGACCATTTGGAAGAGGAGGATAGTAATCATTCTCTCCATATTTCAAATAGTCCTGCATTGTCCATCCAACTCCAGCCAACATATCATCCAAGATGTCCACTGACAAAAATGGAGTGCACAAATGTCAATACCAGTATTCCAAGCACTTGATCCTCAAAAACATTAAATGCTAATCCTAGCATTTTCCACAGCTGAAGTACATGACACTCATCCTAAGGAATTTAGACTCTGCAATACATTTTAGTGAAGGATGACATCAACAGAAGCTATAAAAATACCCACCAAGTATTTTCATGAAATGCAATAGATATCAGTTAAAGGTATTGTAGCTGTACTTACATGGATCCTCATTCCGCGGGTTGTCAGATGTCAGAATTGTCACATCGCTCTTATCCGTTGCTATCTTCGTCATCATGGGTCTTTTTCCTCTATCCCTCTCTCCACCACAACCAATGACTGCATTTGAAACATGAAAAGTTGGAGATGTTCCCCAAACCAAAAAAAAAAAAAAAAAAGCCACAGTCCCTTCTCTTCCAAAAAGGATTCGAGTCCTGACAGCAATATAAAGGATTCAAGCCTTGAACTTGAGAGAGCCTAAACAGACGGGTTAAACATAAAAGAAACATATGGGTCCTTGTTATATACTTATATTACATGCAGCAAATCAAACGATTATATACCAAATGGGATTCCAATGCTAACGCCTAAGCTAGACGACATTAGTATAGTACTCTCTGTTAGCTACATTACGGCGTTGAAAATGGGCGGTAACTAGAATGCCTTTTCCAATTACGTAACCAAAAAGTAATCCTAGCTCCATAAAGGAGAGAAATCATAATTTTCTGGGAACTTAAAAAGTTCAAAATAAAACACAAGAAGGAAAGAAGCATACCGGTGATAATCCTCTTTGCTCCAAGCTCCCTTATAGAATCCAGTAATCTAGACAAGGCATCAGGAGTGTGTGCATAGTCCACTATCACCCCAAATGCCTGTTCCTCATCAATTAACTCACACCTTCCTGGAACAGCATCAACTTCTTCAATTCCTCTAACAATATCCTCCAAAGGTGCCCCAACCGCTATCCCAACGGCCACAGCAGCCAGAATGTTGTAAATGTTATGCCTTCCTAGCAAACCTGATGATATCTCCAATATACCATGTGGAGTGTTTACCAAAACTTGTGTCTCAAAGAGGGAGAGTTCAAACTTAAGAGGATGGACATCTGCATTTTTATTGTCCATTGCAAAGGTCACAACAGGGACATCAGGGTTCCCTTTTGCAATGAAGAAAGAAGCATTCGGGTCATCAATGTTAACAACTTTCCTATGCCGTTCTGGATCCACCATTCTCGAAAATAACTTAGCCTTAGCATCCCTATACTCCTCTTCAGACCCATGAAAATCCAAATGGTCCCTTGTCAAATTCGTGAAAACAGCTATATCAAAATCAACTTCATTGCATCTCCCCAAAGCTAAGCCATGTGAAGAAGCCTCCATGACAACCGCTTCAGCCCCATTATGTAGCATCTTTGCCATCAAGTTCTGAATCAAAACAGCATCCGGCGTTGTATTTGGAGACTCCAACTTATTGTCCCCATGAACATAATACCCGACTGTAGTCAACATTCCAGTCCTCAATCCCATTGCTTCGTACATACTTTTTATCAAATATGAAGTGGTTGTTTTCCCATTAGTCCCAGTTATCCCAATGACCGCCATATTCTTCGACGGATACCTATAAAAGGACGCTGCCAAAGCAGGAAGAACGGCGCTAGTATCTTCCACAATCACCAATGCCTTACACCCCAAGGTATCCTCTATATCTATCTCCTTACTAGCCACCACAGCCACTGCCCCTCTCTTATCAGCCTCGCTCAAATACAAATGCCCATCAGTTTCACTCCCAACACAACAAACAAACAAGTCACCGGCGCAAACCAACCGAGAATCATGTTGAATCCCAGTAATCTCAACCTCTAAATCACCATAAACCGATACAGGTACAACCTTACTCTCATCCAAAAGCTCAGCTAAGCTAATTTTAAACTTGGGTTCAATTATTCTAGCCTTTGTTTTACCATAACTATCAAAATCCATATCAAACGAAGAAGAACTTACAGTCGAATTGCGCTCCCTAGTACCAAATTCATCATCGTCTTCATCAGATTTGTCTGACCCATCTGAATCCCTATCCTCAGAAAGCACCCTAAGCCCTTGAAGCTCATCAATCTCCTCCAAATCAATGACCTCCTCTGGCTCCAACTCGTCAAGATCCTCCACCACCTCCTTCTTGGGATTAGGCGCCAAAAGCCCTTGCTTTACAAACTCCTTGCGTTTCATGGCAATGGCTTTATCTATTTCCCCAAATATATCGTCCCCAGATTCTTCCGTATAAACGGAGCCAGGATTCTCCGGCGAGTCCTCGACGTCAGCAATGGCGGAGAGGAAAGTGGACTGGTGCTTCTTGTAGTCTTCCTCTTGGTGCTTCCGGGCCCGGGCGGCCAGGCGTTCGATTTGCTCGAACCTGGAGACTCCATGGGCGGAATCTTCCGCAGCTTCAGGTGGGTCATCGTCTGATGGGTCCGGGTAGAACTTGCCGTCGGGTCCAATGGCGGACGGAGCTCCGAGTGGCCGAGCTGGGAGAGGGAGAGTTGTTGGAGAAAGGAAGGGTTTAAGAAAGGTTTTGTGGCGTTTTAGAGAGAGAAAGTGGGGTTGAGGAGTGAGAAGGTGCGGACACGAGAGGAAAGCAAAGGCCATGAGAGTGAGTGAGTGAGTTGCAGAGGGAGAAGAAGAAGAAGAAGGGTTTTAGACAGAGCGAGGGGATAGGCCATCCGCCATTTGAGGGGTTTAACTGAAATTTTAATTTCATGGATGTCCCGCTCATTAATTATTTAATACACTATCTACTATTTCATAAACACCCCTCTCCATAGTATCTTCTAATTTTGAACCCAGATTTTGATTTGAAGGATTTATAGGAGTAATTACAAATATATACCATGTAGTTTTTCATTTTTTTCAAATTTAACCCATTTGAGATTAAAAATAATATTTCAAAATTTACCCCTTTAAAATTTAATTTTAGGTAAAGAAAAAGGAGTTTTAATTGATGAAAATTTAATCTTCATTCAGTGTGTTTTGAAACAAAAGTTATTTCGAAATTATTTATAAATTAAGAGAAAACTATTATCAAACAATTTGACATTAAAAAAATAATAGATTTCTACTAATTTAGAAGCTATTAGAAAATAACTTTTATTCTAATATACTTAATGAAGAGTGAAATTTCATCAATTAAAATGACTCGGGTGTTAGAAGATTATTTGAAAATGTGAAAGAGATTTGTTTGATGAAGAGATATTTGTGTCTATTATGGGTGAGCATCGGTCGGGTTGATAGGTTATATGACTCATCTAACCCGACCAAGTGAATTTCGGGTTGTATTTTTGTAATCTAAAACCTGTCCAATAAATTGAAACTTCATACATAACTCACCCAAAGTTTTCATCGGGTTGCTCAGGTCAACCCAAATTAGCTTCTTTTATTTTTTTTTCCTTTGAAAAAAAAAAAAAAAGGCTAACAATTTTGAGGTATAGGGTCTCAAAGTTTGTCCATTTAACTTTAAGTTAAACAAAGAAGACAAAAATTTTCAAGTTTTGAGTTAAAACTTATCTTAGTTACTTTATTTTATCCTAAGAATATAATTATAGATGTAAAATAGCAACTTAACTACTAAATACTATCTTACTTGGTCGGATTATATTACATTAGACATGTTAGAATCAACACCTAACCTACCCAAATATGGAATAGTTGGGTTGAAACTAACATCTAAACCGGCCAAATATTGAATGATCAGGTTATTCGCGTTGTTAATTGGTCAGATTCATTGGATTAGTCAATTTGTCGAGTTATTTGCCCACCCATAGTGTCTATTATAGATTTGCATGTACCTCACCCATATTTCGTACACAGTCTCTTATTCATGGGAGTCAATCAAATACAATGATCAATTGCCTACTGGTAGAGTGATATAGTTTATTTATAGTATGATCTTTTGTATTAGATTGATTATTGCAGTGAAAGTATTTTGTTTTTTATTTTTAAAATTATGGGATATTGGGATTGCATTTTTTTCCTTTTTTTGGGAAGGGGAGGGGGGGCAATTGAGATTGTATTTTTGTACTAGGATTATCATTCTAGACCCAGTTTTAATGTTTATGGTGAAAAACACAATAACTTTTAATGCATTTATAAAAAGGACCCTTTTCTTTAGTGAAAAATATGAAGCTCAATATTGTCACACATCCTTATAATAAATAAATAAATAAAGTTGTTAAGGGCTTCGATTTTTTTCGCGGTAAAAGTTGTAAGGCTTCGACCTGCTTAATTATGGTGAAAACAAACTTGATCGTATTCAAAAAATTAGATCATGTTCAGATGAGCGTTAGTATGGTCGACCTCATAGATTTTGTCAGTGAGCATGATATAGGATAATATGAAAAATTAGAAATAGAATAGGTATAAGAGCAAGGAGTGATAAAATTTAGGTAAAATAGATATATTGGTAGAAAAGCAAAAAAACTACATAAGAATTAAGAGAGAATTAGAACAATCTAGAGGGAGAAAATACTAGCAAATAACAATTCAATATTCATCAATTCACAGTCTAAAAAGTAATTAAGCCTATTTATAGATAGGCAATTAAAGACACAACTAGGTAACTAGATAAATTCTAAAAACTAATGTAAACACAAGACTTAAAACTAGTTACTCAAAATTAAAATAAATCTAATAATTAAATGAAACATAATCAATAATAATAATATAATAATAAATAATAAAAATATGAAGTATACTAAATATGTTTTGCATCGATTTCCTGGGGTTCAAGAACTCAATTCCGGCGAGTTAAAGACAAGTAGCATAAATTTCCTCTTCACGATCATCATTAAGGCCGAGATCCTCAACATCAACAACTTCTAATGGTTTAACAATAATAATGTTAGAATTGTCATAAAAAATGTCATCATCGTCATGATTTAACCGAGAAGCAATATGTCCTTTAGCATGACAATGGTGATATTTAATTTGAGAACCTAGTGGGTGAGAATTTGATAGAGTAGTTGCATCACCCTTGTCACAATGAGGCTTCACAGAGGTGGAAGCAGTAGTTGTTCCACTGGTAGATTGAGAATTAACATGCGGAAGCACAAGTGTGGAATAGCTTGGGCGAGGAGTAGCTGGAAAGCCTTGGTAGGATGAAATGATATGAAGGTAGTATTCAACCTCTAAAGCTTTTTGATATGTTTTTTAGAGAATGGCATAGATTCAAAAGAACTCCACTTCGAATTTATGGACGCAAATCACTGACAAACCTCGAAACAATGTATGAAGGGTGTTTCCAGATAGGTAAATTCATCAAACTTATACATGTACTCATTGACAGTGATAGCATCTTGATGAAGGTTTAGAAACTGAGTATACAACTGATCTTGGTAATAAGTAGACAAGTACTTCGCTTTAAGTTTCAACTTTATCTCATCCCAAAGAGTAACAGGCCTTTGATCATAACAAGTAAGATGATCCACTGTTGTTTGCCAATAAAGATTAGCATGCCCTTTAAGTTCCATATTAGTAAATTAAATTTGTTGCTCATCATCTAGACTATACTAATCAAAATATTCATTTATAGTAGCTAACCAATCTAGAAAAGTAAAGGTATCTAAAAGACCATCGAATTCAGAAGCGTCGAGTTTAACCTTTTTAGTCACATTAATCTTGTGAGCACGAAGAGGCCTAGGCTGGTCATGATAGTACTGTTGAAAATTATATTGTTGTTGTTAGGGTTGTGGCATATACCTTCCTTATGGAGCAACAAAATGATAGGCTTATTCGGCATGAGGAATTGTAAGAGCAACAATAGGAGCAGCAGTGAAGTACTCAGTATTAAAGCTAATGGAAGCATGTACTAAAGCAATGACATTAGATGTAGCAACCAAAGGTTGTTGGACACACGTAGGCAACAAACCAGGCTGAGACGTTCGAACATCTTGAGGAAGTCTACTTGGAGACTCTTGTTGCAAGGAAGAAAAGCTATAATGATGGGTAATAATGGACACATTGATCAATGCAGTAGTTTGGCAACTTTCTAAAGTCTTAACTTTATGCAAAATGTGGTCAGATAATTTATCGATCTTGGTCAGATAATTCAGTGACTACAGCAGTCAATTGAGTAAGTTTCTCTTCAAGAGATAATTATCTTGCCACAAATTTCTCATGTATTATGTCATGTGCATCTTCTGTAAGCTTTAAAAGGTATTTTAACTCTTTCATATTCATAGCTAGAAGTAAAGTGTCACAAATCAACCAAGGAATAACTTGGAAAATCAAGATAAGGCAAGCAAACTCCCCAAAAGGCAAATTGGAGGTGTAAAGTGGCCAATTTTCAGGTTCTGGTGAATTAACTCATTGGCTGGTGGGTCGAATCACTGAGTTGGACTGAATTACACCGAGTTGACTCACTGAGAATAAGCAAAGTTGGGTTTCAGACCATATTTGAGATGGATATTGCCGATTTTAGGTTGAATCTTTTTATTATAAGGAAGGCTCGATGATTTAAAGGCTTGAATTATCAAATCCAGTTGTTGGAACGTGAGCTTGTGGCATTAAAGAAGCTTAGGTGTCGAACTCTGGTAAGGAATAGCATCGGAGACAACTTGGAAGTGAGAATCTGACGAAGGACGAACTAGATAATGTGAGAAGATCGACGAACACGATGTAGGTTTGTCAAAACAGGGCATGGAGGCTGGTGCGACGCTAACATGGTGGTTGACGGGAGGTGGGAGGCTTCTGGGCATGAAGGCTGGTGTCGGCTTGGGCTGGTAGCAAAAATGGTGGTTAGAGAAGACATAAATCGTATTTTGGTGGTCTGGGACTTTTTTTTTATAAAAAAAATACGATAATTAAAATAAATCTCCAAACAATAAGGGAAAAGCACTAAGGGCTGAGATAAAATATTGCTGGGAAGAACACTTCGAGCATAGAAATTAAAAAACAAAATTGGTACAAGCAGAGAAAATCGAATTGAATCTGATACCAAATTGATACAAGATAAGATGAGAAATTAGAAATAGAATAGATATAAGATCAAAGAGTGATAGAATTTAGGTTTAAATAGATGAATTAGTAGAAAAGCAGTAGAATAGACGAGAAATCAAGAGAGAATCAAAACAATCTAAAGGGAGAAAATACTAGCAATTTAATATTCATTCATTTGTAGTCTAAATAGTAATTACACAACTAAGCCTATTTATAGATAGGCAATTAGATACAACTAGGCAACTAGACAAAATCTAGAAATTGATGAAAACAAGAAACTTAAAACTAATTACTCAAAAATTAAAATAAACCTAATAATTAAATAAAACCTAATTATTAATAATAATAATAATAATAATAATAATAATAATAATAATAATAATAATAATAATACATCATTATTATTATTATTATTATATCATAAAAATCCAAAATATACTAAATATGTTCCGCATCAAGGCAATCTATTCATATAAATATACTAAATATGTTCCGCATCAAGGCAATTTATGAATAGATTGAAGCCAAAGATGATGATACATGTCTAACGACAAAGGAAGTGAAGCATACAAACAATTGTGGCAATGGTAAGGGACACGTAATTTGTGATTATAAAATTTTGATTTTTTTAGGACTAATCAATAATCACAAATTGTGTGACCCTCCATCACACAAGGTCACAAAACACTAAAAGACTATTAGAAAAGTTATTTTTTAAAACATTCATAAAAAAGTTATTTTAGTCAAAATTACTACTATTTATGTTAATTTTCCCATTTTTTATAAATACTCAATGAAAAATGGGCTTTTTAGCCAAATGGCTAAATTTTAGATTATAGTTTGCAAAATGGGCATTTTTCAACCACTGTTAAAAAATAGTTGAATTTCAAAAATTATTTAAAAAATGGCCACTTTTTATATTTAGTATATGAAAATATATTGATTTATTTCTTTTAAATTTGATTTACTTTATAAAAAATAGATCAACTAAAAAACGGCTATTTATCAAAATAAAATTATAAAACGGTCATTTATAAAATAGGTGTAAAAAAGGGCCATTTTTTATATTGATCTTTAAAAAAGGCCATTCCTTATAAATACTCATGAAAAATTGGCCATTCGTGTAGCCCATTTGGTTCGGTTTATAAGCCCAAACAAAAAGTTCAATTCGTAAATGGCCTATAATTCTATGACCATATCCAAACCTCCAATTTTCATCCATAACTTTCAATTTCTCCCGTTCATTATGACTTTGTCATAAGGTCTTGCCACCAAGATTTTTTTTTTTTTTTGGGTACGTAGAATTATAACAAAGTTTTGCCATATATTACATTGAAAAAAAAAAGAAAAAAAGAAAAAGAAACATAAGTTAGGAAAGAGACTGACAAACAACATATTTTCAGAAGTATAATAGTAGATGAAATAAGGTTGTGTACCATTCTCTTGAGTTTGAGTTTTGAAAAATTCAAACTTCGTTTAAATTTTTTTCTGAAAAATGCTACATATACTTCCAAGTGCAAAGAGTAGTAGAAGACTCTAGTCTCTAGAGTTGAAGGTGCCAAGGTCCGGTGATTGACTCCGACGATCACCAACCAAGTAATGATTTTGGTTGGTAGGATGGTCTAATTAACTGGGTGACCTCACAAGAAAAAAATAATGAGTATAAGTAGTGATTCAAATTAGTGATTCAACTTTTTTAAAGAACCGAATTTTCACTTTCTTATCCGAAAACATATAATTGTTGTTTTTTTTTTTTTTTTTCCACTTTCTCATATGTTCTCTCATTATATTGCTCCTTCTGTTACATTTTTTTTTTTTTTGTTTTGCTTGTCAACTCATGAAGATCCAGAATTTGTACAATCTCTATGGTGATTCTTATCACCTAATTGTTCATCCAATACTTAATAGCCATTGTATTATATTAGCAAAATTCTATATATTCTATAAATCTAGTGTGTGCAAAACTCTATATCCTATTGTCTTAACAAGTGTGCCTCATGATCACATCATCCTGGTCATGATCAATTGCAACCCCATTAGTATGATATAGACATGCATGTACAAAATGGGTTTTGGGTCATATCCACTAATTTTATTAAATTGATATAATTTAATTCATTAGTCATATTATTTACATTATGGCTATCTATCAACCTTTCATTTCATTATATTCTATAACTATATGTATATAGTTTAATGGTCGCATGTGGTTGTATAGGTTTGACAGTGAGTGAGTTGCGACAATTGCTTCCATTGCAAAGCCAAGTTGCTTTCAGACTATTTTCTTTAGTCACCTCTGCCAGTTGCCACCGCCACAATTCATATCATATCTAAAAGAAAAAAAATAAAATAAAAGAAGAGATAACGTCAGAAATAGGAAAGATTTATTTCTGTACTATTTGTTTCTTCGGTTATCAGTGTCATTAATGTTAACATAAAGTAAGAGAAATTTTATTAAATGTAATATGTGTTAGCTCTAAATTGAAAGCCATCTCGCACTATGTTTCTCATAGAAAATATTCTTTTAAGGTGACAATGTCCTACCTTGTTAATAGAATATCAAAATGCATCGAGAATCATGGAAATCACGAGATATATTTTAGAATTTGTTAGGTCTAAGTTGAAAGCCATCTCATTTTTTTTTTCAGAAATACATTTTTTGGACCATTATATTCTCAATATGTTAAAAATCATCGAAATGCATCAAGAATTATTGAAACGGTTAGGTGCATTTTGGTCTTTATAAGTCCATAAAATGATTGTTTTCAGAGAAACAATGAAAGTGAAATAGTTTTCAACATAAGGGAATCATCAATGGACGATGTTTAATAAAATTGATCTGAATTAAACTAATTATATTCATTGGAGAAATTAGATTTCTCCTTTCATTTACATTGTTTTTCTTGTTTTTTCTCTAATAGAAGAATTAAATTTCATCCGGTAAAGTCAATTAAAAACAGCTTTCGGGGAAAAAAAATAGGAAAGTAATTTTTTTGTTCAAGTTTAAATGGAAAAATCCTTCACAAGCAACAAAATATAGGTAAATTTTTATAGACTCCTTATTTATTTTTATTTAATTTCTTCACAACTCATAAGCAACAATGTTACGTGCTAATGAGATTTGGGCGCTGTTAGCGTATGTATGTGGTCCAGGCCCCAACAATTTGGTTAGTCACTACTAATTTGGGCCCAAATCAAAACTTCCTTTTTCTTTTTGGTCCATGAATCACGCAATATTTTTCAATCATGACAACTCAATAAAAATTTAATGTTTGTTGAGTAAATTTTACATAGTTATGACAATATAGATGATGTTGTACTAAAAAATTTAAGATAACTCATTGAACTTTGAACACATATATTTGGTATTTATATAAAATAATTTTAGACAACAAATTTGTTTACTAAATTGTCTATGATATCTATTAGTGACATATTTGGGCTACACGTAACACATTAAAGTGGAGACACTAATTTTTTGTTGTTGTCATATTATAAAAAAATTACTTTTCCTATTAAATATGTTGGTGCATGATTTATGGATGGTTTAAGATCAAGGAAAGAATTTGATATATTTTTATGAAGATTTTCATTTATTTTATTTATTCAATGACTAAGCTATCCACACGTAGAACTTATCACAACCAATACCCTTTATAGAGCCTAATTAACGTGACTGATTGCTTTTTATATGAGGGAAACGTGATTGGATTTGTCTTGCGAATATTTAAAAAAGTTTAACAGTACTAATATCGTATTCAAAGACTTTTATCAATAATAATAATAATAATAATAATAATAATAATACCCAATACATCTATTATACATTCAAGGGCAATTAATACAACATTTGGACCGTTTACATCTTGTGGCAACTATTTGTCCTTTAAAAACATTATTCCACTCTCATTTAATATACAAAATTGACTATGCATTTCCCATTACTTGATTATTATTTTATTATTATTATTATTATTTTGTGACATGTATCTTTATGAACTTATTTTCTGTGCTTTTTTTTTATCAACATAAAGAAACTAGGATTTTGAATGGGCTTTTAGAAATATGACCAAATTTTGGACCCAATTTAAATAAATATCTATTTGTTAAATGTTATAGCAAAATGTCCGGTATATATATTTATATGCTAAGTATAAAATTTTATATAACAAAAAATTATATACTAAATACATTTTAGTACAGAAACTGAAATTAGTAGATATATTTATCTACCAAGTATAAAAATATATATACTTAGATATTTAGTTATAAAATTTTAAAAATGGACATTTACTTAATCAAGTCTAAATTTCTCATTTTGAATTGTACGCGGTTGTTGAATGAATTTGCTTTCAATGTATTTATAAAGAGTCAAAACTGAAAATGGAAAATATGAATTTAAGTTGTACAAGGAAACAAAAATTTTCAAAAACTTTCTGGTATCTGATCTGACAAACCAATAGGGGTACGAGTACGACCTTGCCTATTTGACGTTTATGTCTAAATGACAGAACCGCAGAGTTTGTATTTTGTAACCTTCCACACTATATCCTATTTTTTAGTTACTATTACTTTTATTCTATTTTAGTTTATTATATGTGATTATGTGTAAATAATATATATATATACAAATATTATACGTATGTGTATATTTGTAAATTAAAGTCTCCGGTCTCTACAATCTCCTAAAGCATAATAAACATGTCCACGCAACAAATTTTGTTCTCTAGCATAATAAGTGGATTTGTTATATGACCTTCAGATATCATCTACGTTCGGTTCATAACAAGCAACTAAACTATCATGTAAAAGAGATTAGATACACAAGAATATATTGAAATATATACAACTATATATATATATAGTGCATGTACGAGTGTCTCTTAAAAACAAAAGTTTAAAGTGGAAAGTTAAATACTTTGTCTTTTATGACACAAATCTAAGAAAGCTCCAAAGGGTAAAAGTCATATTTTTGCTTAACGACCGTGAAGAGAGAGAGAGAGAGAGAGAGAGGGAAATGGGAAAGCAACTAAACTTTGCTTCAGCTTAAAGTTTTTTTGTTTACTCAGCCATTGTGTCTTTGCAATTTATAGGTCATTTTCACCATAAATTTCAAATGCCTACTTCTTTTTTCTTTCGTTTCATATATATTTTTTCTAATATTTTCTTCTTCTTCTTCTTTTCTCTCATATGAGCCTCTAACTTAATTTCTCCTCCACTATCCATTTTCTCAGCTCCTTTGTTGTTTCTTGAGGCTGAGTTTTATGGGCTATTTTTTTTTTGAAAAGTTATTTAAGGGTGAAGACTTCAAGATTGATATGGTTAAAGGTTTCATCTGCTTAAAGTATACATGTATATATATATATATAGAAATATCACTTTTTCAGTTCAAGCAAAAAGCTTTATACCATTCTTTCTAAGGCACAGCAAAGCAGTAAAAGGTTGTTTCAGGTACATCTCTCTGACTCTCTCTCTCTCTCTCTCCCTGTGTCTCTTTCTCTTTGTATGTGCACCAAAAATTATGTCCATAATAGTTTTAACATTGAATTTCTTTGCTTCATCAAAAAGTTAGGCCATTTCTTCAACCCTGCTAATCTCAAATATGTATGGCATTTAAAAAGTTTAGATAGTACAAGAGCAAACCAAATCTGGGTTGTCTTTCTTTTTTTAAATTCTGTCCTTGTTTTTGAGTAACTAATCTCAGGTTTTCAAGGTGAAAACACTAAAGAGGATTTAGACCCAATTCACTTATCTCTTTCTGTAATGCAATGCTTAAGTCTATAAATCATTCTTTCGAAAAAAGTGGCTCCATGTTCTTTGGCTAGGAGAATATTACTAGGCTGCAGAGTGGTTTTGAATTTTGAAGTTTTGGATGTTTTCTCTGTTTTGTTGTTATGCACCTCAAATTAATGCTTGCAGAATAGCAAATTTTGTCCCTTCTGGGTAAAATCTTCCTTTGAAAAAAAAAAAAAAAAAAGCCTTAATTTAGTCTGTTAAATCTTTAAATTCTCTTGTCTTTTTGTGTTTTATTCTCTTACACAATCTTATTTGTAAAAGTATCATATATATATATATATATGGATCATCCAGAAACTCGTACTTGACTAAATCCAGATAAATCTATGATCCTTCGCTGTTGTTGATGCTCTAGTTTCTCTTTCTTTTGACTAATTCTGAGATGAAAATCTGATAATGTAGGTGAATGAAAAGTAAGTGTCATAGCTAAGTAATGAGTATGGCCAGGCTAACACCACCAAAAAGCCCTTTAGTCAGTGATAAAAACCACTCAGGTTGTATGTGGAGCTTATATAGCCTCTTCGAATTTCGACAAGGTAACTCTAGAAGGAAGCTGATTTCAGATAGGAAGCGGTTAAAAAGAGAAGTTGTTGGTAAGATTCTATCAATTATTTTACAGTGCTGTGATGTCATGTTTGAATTACATTCTGTAAGACAGAGAATTTGAACACTCATACTTTTGCAGATCATGAAAATGTTAAGCAGCATGGTTTGCTTACCAAGTTTGATGAGAAATTCCAAGGAAGAGATGTAAGCTCCACCAACCTACTTTTATGATTTAATTTTTGTACATTTTTTCCAGTAATGTATGTGTTTGTATTTGTTATGTATTATGACTACTTGTCAAGTTCATAGATCTCATGGTTGGTTGAATCGAGAATCAAAGTGAATCAATGCTGATTAATTTCTTATTCAATTGTATCAGGATAGAAATGAGAATTTAGTTGGTCCTGATATGCCAAATGATGAGAAGCTTAAAGGGGAAGAGGCTTCATCCAGCCAGAAGCAGATGAATAATAAAGCCACCTCTGACATAAAGTTGAAGCAGCCTACTTCTGAACCTGGTCAGTTACCGAGGAATCATGGAAAGTCAGCAGAAACTTGTCAGAGACCTTGTCATGCCCCTCCTCATGGTCGGACTGATTCAGCGAAGCAAAAGCAACCTCCTCATCGAAATCTAGTGGCTAAAACTTCAGGTAAGCTAGAATCAGGAGAAGCATTAGGCAAAAAGGCGCGTCTCAGAAAAAGGAGAGGCTGTGGTTGCAAAAATGTCGATTTCGTGAACTATGATCAGATAAACAAAATTAATCCACAGTTGCTAAAAGTGAATGATGCGGTTGAGGCCATAGTGAATAAGAAATTCATTGAAGGGAAGTGTCTCAGCAGGGATGGAATAAACCAGCAGTCTAAACAATTAATGGATGCCTTACAGATATTGAATTCAAACAAGGAGTTGTTTACGAAACTCCTGCAAGATCCCAATTCTTTGTTAGTGAAACACATCCAAGATTTAAGGGACTCTCAAGCACAAAAAGAGCAAACAAAATCCTCCTCTGAAGCCAAAACATTGGATCACCAAACTTGTAATGAGAGGCAACATGAAGAGCATGCATCGACTCGAGAGTTGATAGCTTCTGATAAATCCCAGCCTGAAGGAAGAAGTGATCCACAGTGTTCTGACACAATAATAGTTCTAAAGCCTGGCCTAACAAGCATGCAAGATTCTGCAGACAAGATCAGTCATTGTTACTCTCCACAGTATCGTCATGATTTGGAAAAACATGTGCAGAGTGTTAGGGCCGCATATTTTTCATTTGATCATATAAAAAGGAAGTTCAGACATGCTATGGGGGTAACCAGAAAGGAGCAGCACTTGATGTCAATTGATGGTGTGAAACATCAGTCTTCTAGTATAAGCCTGGGAACTGAAGATGGAAAGAAAGGAAAAGGCATGGAGATCCTAAGAAGAAACTTTGAGAACATTGTCCATGGAGAAATTGAAGAATCTTCTTTTGATGTGAAGAAAAGAGACACGTTAGTCAATTTAAAAGAATTCAAACCAAGCACTGGACATGAAACCGCTTCAAGCAGCGGAAATGGTAACGAAAACTCAATTTTTTCGAGTTTTAGCCATCCAAACAGAATTGAATCAAGAACATATGTGGAGGGCCGGAGACATTACTCTGAAATATTGAACAACAAGAATGAGGACAACAATTTTTTCAAAAAACAGGTACCAAAAGTCTTGTGGAGGACAATCTCGTCTCCTGAACATGACTTATTGCCTGTACAAAGTCCTAGGAGGGACATTAAAACAAGCATTGTTACAGCTCAAATGAGATTCTCCCCCTACAGCTATAGCCAAGTGGCATATGAGAATAGTTGGAGCGTTCAAGAAGAACATAAAGGTAGCTACTCAAGTTTGCTGAATCGGAACACAGATTCTGCAACTGATAGCAAGAAAACCAACAGTAAATTCCAAGATGTTGATACAAAGCAATATATCTCAGACAATCTATCTTCTCATGCCAAAGTTCTTGAAGTTGATTCAGTTACTAGAGGTACAGTTTTTGAGATTTTCAAACACTAACTTTTTGTAATTGTACAAATCAACAAATTTCTAAAAGTTCTATACAGATTTTAGAAAGCAAATATTTCCATGCATCACCAGGTGAAACAAATCCAGTGGAATTCCCCTCTAGACGAGATGGTATTGAGAAGAATGATACCCTGGAAGCTACTGATACAAGACACTCAGAAGAAACAGTTTCTTCAGGAATGCTGTCCGAATCAGATAGCTCAGACGAAGTCTCTACTTCAGAGATTAGTGACGATACAGGCCAAGAGTCAAATAATCTTTTGGGAGCACCATCTGAATTATGTAACACAGACAACAACACTGCAAATCAAAACACTGACACAACAAACGCAAATGAAGAAAATGAATGCTATAGGTGCTCAAGACTGGTAAATTGCTCTAACACAATCACATCTCCTCAAGTTATATTCCAATGCTTCTTTCAGTCACCTCTAGACCTTTTCTTCTTCTTATGGTTTCCCATTCCTACTTCATATGCTTTGTTATAATATGTCAACTGTCTTGATGTTATTAAGGATCCACCTTTTGAGGATCAACCTTCAACATGTTCAACTGATGTTTTACCTTCAACCCCTTCGAGCATTGGGAGAGTACAGGAGGAACCTGACAGCATTAAAGATAGAGGAGATCAATCAAGTCCAATTTCCGTTCTTGAGAGGTTTTTCGCAGATGTTGCTAGTCCTCCAAGTACCGTAAGCCAACCTGGTACACTTCATATCAGAAAGTTATGGTTAAAATCTTCTTTGTCTGTTAACTCGATTGAGCAACTGAGTACTGAGTGAGCTCCTAATACATTTCTGCAGCTTCTGCTCCTGTGAGGTTCCATTTGGATGCTGACATCAACATAACCACTTCTTCATATCTCTATGGATCAATCTCTGAGTATGTAAAGGCAGTGCTGCAAGCCTCTGGCTTGAATTGGGATGAACTTGATTTGAAGTGCCGTGCATCAGACCCGATGCTCGACTCATGTTTGCTTGACTCATCAAAGCTTCGGTCTAACCAATTATGTGGTGATTGTAAGCTGCTCTTTGACTTCATCAGTGAAGTTCTTCTTGAGGTATATGACAGCCATTTCAGATGCTCTCCTGGGGTCTCATTTATCAAGCCGAATTATGTCCATTCGCTAATTCCAGTGGAGAATTTTGTGATTCAAGAGGTGATGAAACGTGTAGATTGGCACTTCCAGCCACATTCATCACCAAGAACAATAGAGCGGCTCATTACAGAAGACTTGAAAAGATCCAGAACATGGCTAGATATCCGAATCGATGTAGAAGATATCGCTAGTGAGATGGTAGAAGATGCTTTGGAAGAGTTACTTATGGAAACCATAGTTGATATGCATAGTTAGAGCTCATTCTTTTATTGAACAAACTATTCGGCAAGGGGAAAAAATGGTACATCTCAACTGCGTTTCTTAGATAAACTTGACATGTAACCATAGTCATCGGAAAAAATTATGAAAACCCAAGTTTACTCACTTTGATTGAGTACTTGTGTCAATATGATATATGGGGTTCAGCATAAGGAAGGTTCTGGCTGACTTAAAGGAGAACAATTTGGATTAGTCTCTACATGAGACATGAACTGTAACAACAATCCTCCATGTACCATTTGTACTTGATTACTACCAATATACACTCCATACTAAACATTTTGATGGAGACAGAGTAATAGGCTTTAACCATCTCGTTTATAGAGCACAATTTGTTTTTCCAGGAGATAAGAGGTCTATTTTTGGCATTACCTTGGCATACTTTTGGGTTTTCTACTGGTTATGGTTTAGGCATTTAGTTGAGGTTGGCTTGTATTTGGTTGCATATCTATGGTTTTGTCCACTGTATATTGAAAGCATTTCTCTATTTCTTTGTTTGTTTGTTTGTTTGTTTTTTTTTTTTTTTTTGAATTGATAACTTCAAAAATATTTTCACGAAATTTACTAGAAATGTATTCAACATAACACACAGAGAGGTTAAAGAAAAAGAGAGAAAAATTATGAAACTGAGTTTGTTCAAGAGCAAACTGTTCTGTCCCCGCCTGTACAGTGTACTACAATTCAACGACATGTCGTTTATCTACATACATTATACTACATGTCGTTTTTACACTAACAATGGTCTGAAAAATAAACAACACGTCGTTCGCTTTAGAACTACAACAAGTTTTTGAAGGAAAAGAAATGTCCTTCAATATAAACGACATGTAGTTTACAAATAAACAAAGGTCAAGCCTTTTTTTTTTTTTTTCAAAAGAAAACAACCTGTGGATTATAACAAGGCATTTATTTATCTTCTAGTGTACCACCAAGAAAGCTCAGAGAAATGTGCAAGTGATCCTTTCTGAGTGGACCAGCTACACCTTGTATTGACTCTATGATTCCAGTAATCTCAAGTTGAACAAAATCTTTATTTCAAAACTACATCTTTAAATGGCAATAAGCAAAGCTGGATTACAAATCATCTTGATGACAAAAAGCTTAGTTGCCTTAAATAAAATATCCTCTTATACTATCATGTTTGGAGAGCATTTTATTGCTTGTAGAAATATGAACTTTTCATTGAAATTAATACTTAAAATTCGTCTTAATTCCAAATTGGCATATTGCAAAACAGATAGCCAGTTGGATTCAAAACCTGTGAATTCTGTCACAAAATTATCTAATTACATATAAAAAGTGAAACTCATAGCCATTCTTATACATGTTGACTAAAATTTTTACTATGGCTGCTAGAGACTGTAAGGATATAAAAGCTATGTTTGGTGCAATATGTGCTATAATTTTGGTTACAAATTCACTCCAAGTATGGGGAAGATTACCTATAAAAGAAGATATGGAGCTGGATAGACAGCTCGAACTTATCAACAAGCCTCCACTCAAGAGTTTCCAGGTACATTTGAACTTCTGAATGTTTTAAAGCTAAGAGGGTACATTGTTTCAATGCTTAGATTTCCCAAAGGCAAGAATAACCTTTGTTAAGGAGATTATGATCGTTAACAAATGTTAACTCTCTGGCTTTGATATATATTTTTTTTAATGAAATTCTGTCCAAACTAATGTGTTATTTCCCCACTAAACAGACTGAATATGATGATTTAATAGATTGTGTTGACATCTACAAACAACTTGCTTTTGATCATCCCTTGCTTAAGAATCACACAATTCAGGTCAACCATCTCTCCCTTCTTTATTCATTTTTTTCCCTTGCTTTTCCTTTTTGTTTTGTATTAAAAAGAACAAAAGAAAATTAAGAGAAATAGCTCTTGGTGCTTGTTACTTAATTAACTTAGATTGCATATGGTGCTTAATGCAGATGAAGCCTAAAACCACTCCAAAAGAGATGGGAAATGAAGCTTCAAGAGCCTACAAATCTTCAAACTACATGCCCAAGCACATAAAGTGCCCACCAGGATCAGTACCTATAAAAAGGGCTAAGAAAGAAGATCTTATAATGGCAGAATCTACAAATTCCTTGGGATTAAACCATCCAACAAATACTCCTTGGCGCTGCTCTAATGGTGGCAATGGAGGCCACCATGTAAATAAAATTGAGAACTATTTTGAGCTTCTTGATTATTAAGAATCCTACATAAAAAAGATGATTGATATCATGTTTGCATATCTAAACTCTTTCTCATTAAACTGATTTATCATAAAACATAATCATCTTATCACAAAGTTTCTTAGATTCCTTTTTATTTAGTTTGCAGTGCTTGAACATAAAAGTCAAATGTATGGGACAAGAGCACGCATTAACATATGGAACCCCAGTGTTAAGGACCATCAATTTAGCATTGGTGGTATGTGGATTGCCAATGGCCCTAAACATGATATCAACAGTATACAAGCTGGATGGATTGTAAGTATCTGCACTAGCCACTCAAAGTATGAAATAAGCAGGAGTGTTTATGAAGCGGTTTTGCCGTCTTATATATGGTCAAATTTTGATTTAAAATACTCCCATGAATCTCTCATAAATATAGTTAAAAGGGAATTCTATGAATAACTCATGTCTGTCTTGACATTTTAGTTTATAATTACAAGGAAAATGAATTCAGAAATGGCCTTTGTAAAATTAATTGAAATATGCTGAACCAATATATTTGAGAACCTGTACAAGTTGCATCATGATTAATTTCAATGAGATGGTCTAGAGTTGTGAAAAAGGAATGACAAAGTCTCATCAACTGTATAGTGGTATTGGTTTGTGTTCTAAGAGCAAACAGGTTATGACATACTAAATTCTGTACTTTGTATAAACATACGTTTCTTTTCTTGCCTTTCACCCAAGTTCAGGTTCACAAAGATTTATTTCCCAACGGCAGCAGACTATATACCTATTGGACTGTGAGTTTTAAACCACCATGAATCTTGATCAACACCTTACATCATATTTCTACTCTTGACAAAGATTTGTTCTTCAACATTCTGGCCAACCCTTTACATGTATCTGGTATTCCTGCAGGGTGATGGCTACCAAAGGACCGGCTGCTTCAATGTTCTTTGTCCAGGATTTGTACAAGTTAGCTCAGTTATAGCTCTTGGCCTCATTTTACCACACTCCACTTTCAACGGTTCTCAATCCGATATGCTATTAAGTGTATATCAGGTGAAAGATTTTCCTTTGCTTTAATCATATCTTATGTCAAACAACTGTAAACAATGACTCGAAAGAGCTTAACATAAAGTGTCGATTGCTCGTTGATAACAGGATCATGCTTCAGGGCATTGGTGGCTGATGTTTGAAGACAAGTATGTTGGTTACTGGCCAAAGGCAATAGTCCCAAGGTTGGGTGATGGTGCAGGTTCTGTCTCATGGGGAGGACAGATTTACAGCCCTGTAACTGTACTTAGCCCTGAGATGGGAAGTGGGCATTTCCCAGAAGAACCTTATAGAGTAAACTATAGAATAGCAGCTTATATAATACAGATTAAAGTTGTTCATGATGAACGTGACAAAACCAAATTTGATAATCCAAAAGATGATGCCCTTAAAATTGTGGTTGACAAACCCAACTGCTACAAGGCAAGACATCTTGTGGATGAGGCTGCTGGCTTGGGACACCATGTTTACTTTGGGGGACCTGGGACTTGTACTTATTGAATATGGAGTAGTTTGACTTCATTACATATTTGTCATGACTCAATGGAACAAATATAAGTCACTGAATCTGTTTCCCTTTATGACTTAAAACAGATTAATTAACTGTAAGTTTTATCCTGAAAGAGGCAAGAAATGCACCTTCTTTTTGACTTGACATTGGCTCAATTAAAGCATTAAGGAAAATAGTTCATGGGGGCAATTTCAGAACCCAGAGGCAAAATTACTACTAAATAGACTAGGATTAAGTTATAACTCGATGATGCTCAACTATGTTTAGACATATTTGCCAGACTATTAATAAGTCTATTAGTCTATTTCGTAAAGTTTTTTAAAAAGTAAATCATTTACTTAGAGTCACTTTCTAAATGGTATATTTTCTTCAATTTTTAAGAAGAATCATGAAAAACCAAATTTTACTCACTGCACTGAGTAATTTGCAAAATGACATGATTAATTAAACATTAGTATGAGGAAGCTTCTGTATGATTAAGAAGAGACAATTTGGATTACTCTTCAGTACATTGACAACAAAATTGAAAAAAATAACCTTCTATGTAACCATCGGTACGGCTCAATAATAGGCTTTCAGTTTTACACTAGAAGAGAATCCAATTTTTTACTTTTTTATTTAAATAACTTTTGGGGTTTTCTAGTAGTTATGATTTAGGTTGTTAGGTGAGCTTGGCTTGTATTTGGCCGCTTAGATTCAGTTTTTGTTATTTGAATTTTGAACTTCGAAGATATTTAATAGTAACGCGTTGGTTGGGAATCATAATACCCCCTACCAACCCACCTCCACAACAATCCACATGTTCAGTTTTAATTGTTCGAATCACCACCCCGTAGTCCAAAAACGACAATCGTTTTCACAAAAAGATGCATATGCTCAGTACTCTATTAGATGAACAAACATGTCGTTTTTTTTTTACTTCAAAAACGACACAAATTTACGTAAAAACGACATGTCCTCTTGATTTCTTCACATGTTTCATTGTTCTCTTTGTATTCTCGTACGATTGAAGCACTTCTCTGTTAAGGGTTGGACAAGTTTCTAATTCTCTCCTCTCGCTATAGTAAACGACTACATCTGGAAAAACGACAATACGGCGACAACAATGTGATAAAACAACCACATATATGGCAAACCCAAATATGAAACAGCGTCTCATGAAAACGACATTTTTTTTTAATAAACGACAGAGTATAAACGCCAATGAGACGCTAGCAATGTTTCAAGAATTACATCAATTAAATGACCGAAATTTCAAAATAATAATAATTAAAATAATAGTGACAGTATCTTTTAGAAACAAGGGGAACAGTAATGCTTCAAAAACACCTTTCTCAAACGAGATCAAGTTGTAAAACGACATACGTTCTTTAAAAAGACAATAAGATGCTAACTACATTAAATCAATTAAACGACGACTGATTTGAAAATGATATCTCAGGAAAATAAAGAATGAAAGTAATCCTGAAAAATAGTAATAAAGGGAAGGATCTTTGATAAATGACAACTGGCTAGGCAACGTAGAAAATTTAAAACAACTTCGTTAAACGACATTTTAACAATCTTCTCCTACAAAAGACAATAAAACATTTTAGACGTTTTTTTTTTCAAATAAAAAAAAAAAAAACTACATTAAATAGAAGCGTTCATTTGAACACAAATCACGCTGACCAAAAAAATAGGCTGCATTAAACAAAAATCATTCTTTATTTTCATTTTTGGAAAGCATTAATTGCCTGTAACAGACTCTGCATAGAATTTATGCTCCAAATTTAATTCCATTAAGAAGCAAACCATATTAAAGCTAGCCATTCGGATTCTAGCAAAACTGTGCACTGTCAAATAATTATGTAACTAGATATAAAAAGTCAAAACTCATAAACACATATTCACTGCCAGTGGTTCTAAGTTTTATAACTATGGCTAGTAGAGACTCCAAGGACATTATAGCCATGTTTATGCTACCATTAGCTCTAATTTTTGTTACAAATTCAGTCCAAGGATGGGAAAGAGCACTCAAAGAAGAATATATGGAGCTAGATAGACAGCTTAAACTCATCAATAAGCCTCCACTCAAGAGCTTTCAGGTAAATTTATGTGTTAATATTTTAATTCCAAAAGGGTATGATTCTGTTGAGTGTTACTTTCTAATGTTAAGCAAACTGATTGTGACAAATATTTTATGTAATCATTTCCAAATTAATGTGTTATCTTCACCTTACCCAGCAGACTGAATATGGTGATGTTATAGACTGTGTTGACATGTACAAACAACTTGCTTTTGATCATCCTCTGCTCAAGAGTCACACAATTCAGGTCAACCATTATTCCTTCGCCCTTTTCATTTTTGATTCTTTAATAAAATGTAAGACTTTATGTCTAAGACATAACTCTTGGTTTTTGTTACTTAATGAATTTAGAGTTCAATTGGGGTTTAAATTGCAGATGAAGCCTAAAACTATTCCGGAAGATAAGGGAAGTGAAGCTTCAAGTGCAGCTTATATATCTTCAAAGTACATGCCCAAGAACATAAGGTGTCCAACTGGTTCAGTACCCATCAGAAGGGCTACTAGGGAAGATCTTATCATGGCAGAATCTGTAAAGTATTTGGGACTAAATTATCCGACAGATAATCGTTTTCGTAGTTCTACGGTTGATATTCAAGGCCATCATGTAAAAATCTTTAGAACTATTTTAGCCTCTTTATTAAGCTGCTTAAGATCTTACCTGCATATGTCACTTTTTTTTTTCCCTCATTGGATTGATCTTTAATGAAATATGGTCTCTTTTGTCACTAAGGATTGTTTTCCTTTCTGTGGAAGTAGTCTGCAGTGCTTAACCTTAGAAACCAAAATTATGGGGCGAGATCACGCATAAATATATGGGACCCCAGTGTTCAAGACCATCAATTTAGCATTGGTACTATGTGGATTGTAACTGGCCCTAAAGAGGACATAAACAGTCTACAGGCCGGGTGGGCAGTAAGAACTTGCTCAATTTGAAATGGTTTTTATGTTACTTTCTTGTGCATTAGCCATTCAAAGTATGATAGACACATTAAATTTTATCAGAAGAATTGTCTATAGGCCATTAACATTGTACCTTTTATAATGAACATCTATTTCTTTGTCACATTCAGGTTCATAAATTTCTCTCTCCAAATGGCACCAGGTTGTACACCTATTGGACTGTAAGTTCCACAAACTTCTTATTCTTGAACTTTGTTCATATTGAATCTCTACTCTTTTCTTACCTTGTCTTTCATTTCTTCACTAAGAAGTGCTGTTGTTGTCACTCTGGTTTTCAAATCCCTCTGCAGGCTGATGGTTACCAAAAGACTGGCTGCTTCAATGTTCTTTGTCCTGGATTTGTACAAGTTAGCTCGGAAATCACCCTTGGCCTTGCATTACCGCCTTCCACTTTCAACGGCTCTCAGACCGATATGCTACTCAGTTTATATCAGGTGAAACATCCTTATTTCCTTGACCATATTTCATGTCAAGCATTGCCAAACAATGACTCACCTGTGTCCATCACTCGTCACAGGATCGCGCCTCGGGGCATTGGTGGTTGATGTTTGAAGACAAATATGTTGGTTACTGGCCAAAGGAAATAATTCCAAGGCTGGGAGAGGGTGCAACTTTTGTGTCATGGGGAGGAGAGGTTTACAGCCCTTTAGGCATGCTTAGCCCTGCTATGGGAGGTGGCCATTTCCCAGAAGAAGGTTTTCGAAAAGCAGCTTATATAATACAGATTAAAGTTGTTAGAGATGACACAAACAGTACCAAATTTGAGGATCCACCAGATTATGCCCTTAAAACTTGGGCTAACCAACCTCATTGTTATAATGCCAAAAATGATTACCAAGCAGCTGGAGGCTGGGGATATTATGTTTTCTTTGGGGGGCCTGGGAATTGTTCATTTGCAATGGAATAATATAACACACACACATATACATATGTGTGTGTGTGAGAATTCAGTTCCTATTTATCATGACTTGTAAGAATAAATGGAAGCCATTGATACTAAAGTTTGGTATGAAAATGAAGAGAGAGAAAAAAATATACCATGTTGTGTAGATGAAAGAGTTGCAGTTGACAATTTTGTCTAAGAAACTAGTTTATTAAGCAATTCCAGAACCCAAAAGCAATATTACTAGCTTATTATGTTTTTTTTTTTCCTTCGATGTTACTACTAATTAATATTTGTGAGTGATAAAACGGTTTAGACTTGTCTATACAAGTAAGAGAGCTCTTTGGCTTTGATGTGATTGGTATGGACTCTTTCTAAGTTAATGTGATTCTAAAAGAAAAAGAAAATTAGTATTGTGTTATAAATAGAGCATATAATATTAGAGCATAAGAATACTAATACTAACACAAATGTATTAATATCTTCTCTTCTCTCTTTTTCTCTTCACTTATTTTTTATTTATTTATACATTTTAAGTATAATTAAGAAGCTTATTTAGAGGCCAATACAATCAATCTTAGCCACACAATTAATTGTCACTCGTATGGCATCTATTCAAGTAAACCTAACACATTAATTGAAAGTATTTACTTAACTTTCAATGGTTTACACATCATCTCATTATGTAAAAGAAAACTCATTATTGAAATGGATTAATGGACATCCATAATAAGAAATATTTTATAACACTCCCCCTTAGATATTAATTATACAAGAAAGTGCCTTGTTAAAGCATTACTAGGAAAAAAATCATATGGGAGAAAAATCCAAATGAAGAAAAAAGAGTACATAATTTTTGTTTTTGTTACGCTTTCAATAGTGTCTCATTTAAAACCTTCACCATATTTTAGATAAAATCCTCATTTTCTTCTTTAATAATCTCATCTAACTTAACTCGTTGGCATTTAAATACATTTTAGCATCAAAGGACACGTCAAACAATTACTCCCATTCATCAATGGCATTTAACTTGAGTTTAGAATTTTTTTTTAATAAATTACAATTAAGAAAGATTTAGGCAAAAATGTAGTCTTATATAAATTTATAGCCAAAACTTAAAACTTGGAACTTTTACATCTATTCTCATCGATAAGAACAAATTGCACATTATTGGAAATAATATAAGTGCAGTATGAATTAATATACATATAATGATAAAAGCTGTTATATTTTCTTTAACCAAAGCATAGAGATATATATGTTACGGATTCATACAAATACGACAATTGAGAATCCATAAGATTGCTTTGAGAAAATTTCTCCAAGTATAACATATATATGTTTCAAATAAATGAAAAAAAAAAGCGCATACACAGTCGACTATTAATTATGCTATATGTATATGGTAATTGCAAATAGCATATTAATCAATATAAAACGCAAAATGGATTACGATATGAAAATTTCAATCATATAAATATAATGTATACCAATTTACCGAAAATGTATTTCTTTAACTCACTAAAACTAATCTGGATTTTATGATATAAAATCATTATTGCAACCTAGAAAAATCGAGAAATAAACTATGCCTAAAACCTTAGCATACAAAATTCTCAATTCTCAATTTGATATGTTACTGAACCAAAAACACATCAATTAATGTGCACATATATAGAAGACAAATTAGATACATATTATTTAAGTTGGAGATCTCACGAACAAATTCTTATAAAAATTCTATACAAGGGATATAATTTCACGGACAAAAATTTCTTTTGTTAATTAAAAATAAATATATGCATATAAAATAATGGTGAATAACTTAATGGGTTTTTGGCATAATTAGTCCCTGAATTTTTCGATGATTTGCAATGTATCCTTTGAACTTTTTTTTTTGGCAATTAGGACCCTGAATTTAGAATTTTTGGCAATATATCCCCTGAATTTTTATTTTTGGCAATTAGGACCCTGAATTTAGAGTTTTTGGCATGATTAGCCCCTGAATTTTTCGTTGATTTGTAATTTATTTTTTAATTGTTTAAAAATTTGCATGGGATATATTGCAAATCAGAGAAAAATTCAGGGACTAATCATGCCAAAAACCCTAAATTCAGGGTCCTAATTGCCAAAAAAAAAATACAGGGGATACATTGCAAATCTACAAAAAATTCAGGGGCTAATCATGTTAAAAATTCTAAATTCAGGGTCCTAATTACCAAAAAAAAAAATTCAAGGAATACATTACAAATTATCGAAAAATTCAGGGACTAATCATGCCAAAAACCCTAACTTAATATATACAGATACATTCGGCATACGTGAGAACCAAAGCAATTACGAATAAAATTTAATTTGCGAACCAAAATATTCGGCATACGTGAGCAATTACGAATAAAATTTGATTTGCGAACCAACATTATTGAAATATATCCATAAAATACCAGCATATAATCATTTTTTAAATCAAAATACTAATAATAATAATAATATATACCGTATTAGAGAACCGTAGCATGCCTTTTGACAACAGATGCTGTTACTATGCAATCTAAGACTATATACAAAAGAACTGTTCCTAAACCTAACTAGTTTGATGTCAATAAAATAACGAGGACAAGTATAAACCCATAAAATTAGTAATGAAATATATTCAAGTATTAGGTATTATTATTTCATAAATGATGAAATATAAACTACATCAAATACATAACTCACAATACTATATATTAATTAAGCAATACCGAATACACTAACACAAATGGATTAATATCTTCTCTTCTCTCTTTCTCTCTTCACTTATTTCTCATTTTTGTTCATACATTTTAAGTACAATTGAGAAACCTATTTACAATCAATCTTTTTTAGCCACACAGTTAATTGCCACTTGTATGGAATCTATTCAAATAAACCTAACACACTAATTGAAAATATTTACCTAACTTTCAATGGTTTATATATCATCCCATTATTTAAAAGAAAATTCATTATTGAAATTGATTAATTCACATCCATAATAAGAAATATTTTATAACATATTGAAATTAATCTGTATGTTTATCTTTTTCAATAATTATGCTTTGCTTTAAAAAAAGTGTTCCACGTGTCGAATCTTCTATTGGAGTTGGCCTTGGTGAGTGATTCATAATTTCATATATTCTAGTTAAAAATGCGTTGACAAATTACAGTAATTCATTATAGTGTATATTCTCACCCCACATAAACGAACAGTTGTAATATATTCAATTTTCAAACCGAGAGAAAAGGTTGAGGAGGCCTCCATGTAATGTCCTCTTGGCCCACTTCCCGCCAAATAATTTTTTTATTTCTTTTCTTTTTTTGGGACCAAAAAAAAAAAAAAACAAATATTCACTAATTTTTTACGTTATTATTATTATTATTATAATATTCAATATCCTCAAACCCTAACCATAATTTTAAAGCCAAATCCACCGCTTAAACCCTAGCTAGCCACCACTCCAAAGAACCCCTCCGCGCCTAAAACCCTAAACCTGCACCCACCAAACCATCCATGGCCATCGACCCGAAAACCGTCGAATCGGACCGGGTTCTGATCCTCGACTACGGTTCCCAGTACACCCACCTCATCACCCGCCGTATCCGAGCTCTCTCCGTCTTCTCGCTCTGCATTTCCGGAACCAGCTCTCTCAAGACCGTTGCTGACCACAAGCCCCGGGTCGTCATCCTCTCCGGTGGGCCCCACTCCGTCCACACCCCAGGCTCGCCGAGCTTCCCCGATGGGTTTGTCGAGTGGGCCGAGTCCAATGGCGTGTTTGTGCTCGGCATCTGTTATGGCCTCCAGCTGATAGTTCAGAGACTGGGTGGGGAGGTCAGGGTTGGGGAGAAGCAGGAGTATGGGAGGATGCAGATTGAGGTGGAGAAGGCTCTGGGGCTTTTCGGGTCGAAGAATTGCGGCGATACGCAGTCCGTTTGGATGAGCCATGGCGATGAGGCTGCCAAGTTGCCTCAAGGGTTCGAGGTGGTGGCGCGGAGTAAGCAGGGGGCGGTGGCCGCTATCCAGAATCCGTTGAGAAGGTTTTATGGGCTTCAGTATCATCCAGAGGTGATGTTTCGGCTTCAGTTTTTACTGTCTTTTAGCTGATTGGTTTTAGGAATTTAGTTCCTCTCTATGGAGTTCTACTGGCAAAGCTTTAGTCAAAAGAAATGAAGTATGCCCTTTTCTGGTCTAAGTGAATTCTTGCATTGCAATACATGAGTCTAGTATTGGGGTTGATTGTTACAATATTGTAGATTAATTGCTTGATAAAGTAACGTTTTTTCGGGAAGGAAAAGAGTTAAGAATCTGAGATACCAATCAAATTTGCTCTAGTTCTTATTAGTGGTTTGTTTCTTGCTTCTTCTATTATCAGCTGATTGAGCCAATTTGAACCTGAATGCTGAACTCTGTGCTAGTATTTGGAGAATTTTGGATCAAAATAAAAATTGCACTTTACACTTTGTCCAAAGATTGAAACAATGGATTTGTCCACAGGTGACACATTCACCGGAAGGAATGGAAACGCTTCGTTACTTTCTCTTTGATGTTTGTGGAGTCAAGGCGAGCTGGAAAATGGAAAATGTATTGGATGAAGAGATTAAAGTGATTAACGAAACGGTGGGGCCTGATGAGCATGTCATATGTGCTCTATCTGGTGGTGTGGATTCCACAGTTGCTGCAATGCTTGTTCACAAGGCAATTGGAGATAGACTTCATTGTATTTTTGTTGATAATGGTTTATTGAGGTGAGACAGCAATCGGTTTCTTTTTGAGAGACCAACATTGTCAGATAGTTCAATACTTATTGTATGGAATTCCATATTAAAGCTCTCCATTTTCCCTTCATGGATTTGTTCTCTGTAGGTACAAGGAAAGGGAACGTGTAATGGAAACATTTGAAAGGGATCTTCATCTACCTGTTACTTGTGTGGATGCCACGGATCAGTTTCTTAGTGAGCTAAAGGGCGTGGATGATCCTGAGAAGAAAAGGAAAATAATTGGGAAGGAGTTTATTTGCATCTTTGATGATTTTGCCCACGAGTTGGAGCAGAAATTAGGAAGAAAACCTTCCTACTTGGTCCAAGGAACCTTATACCCTGATGTGATTGAATCTTGTCCACCCCCTGGATCTGGAAGCACCCACTCTCATACAATCAAGAGCCATCACAATGTCGGGGGACTTCCAAAGGACATGAAATTGAAGCTAATTGAACCACTCAAGCTTCTCTTTAAGGACGAGGTTTTGATTCCGCTGTTTTACAGTGTCTGATAATCGTTTTCTCATTGTCGTCAATTCATAATATTTTGCATTTATTGTTTTAAGGTTCGCCAATTAGGAAAGATATTGAATGTTCCAGAGGGATTTCTAAAGCGTCACCCGTTTCCTGGGCCTGGTCTCGCCGTTCGAGTCATCGGGGATGTCACTTTGGGAAATTACTTGGATACACTCCGCCTGGTATCTTGTGTTTACCAAGTGAAAATTGTTGCCATTTTGGTCCACTTCTTCCCCCCCACAAATTCTTCTTAATGTATGATTTTCTTTGTCCAGGTTGATGAAATTTTCATCCAGTCAATCAAGGATGCCGGGCTTTATGATGTCATCTGGCAAGCTTTTGCTGTGTTTTTACCTGTAAGAACTGTTGGAGTTCAAGGTGACCAAAGAACACACGGTCATGCCATTGCCCTTAGAGCTGTTACAAGTGAAGATGGGATGACAGCAGACTGGTAAGCATACAATCATGCCTTGTACATTATCTATGTAGCTTTTCAACCATTGCTATCTTTGTGTTACTGCATATTACGTATAGTTGGATACTGCAACTCGCCGTCTTTAGGTGCTTGCGACTTCTAAATGTTTCTTTAATTTCTTTGGAAGTGTGCTGTAACTTTTACTGATACTGACTTGGGTTCTATTCTTCACAAGCTCAAAAGGGCTGGAAATGCAGATTGTTTAACAGAAAGTTAAGGTTCAGTACGTGTATATCTATATATACTGCTAAGAGTGTATAACGTTTAGGCGTCACGTGTCAGTTTTGTGATTGTGGCTTGGCATTGTCAGAATGCTCTTATATGAAGTTGACAGATTCGAAATTTCTTCTTATGGAATTCTTCTTTTTAACATATGCTTCTGTCACGTGCTTTATGCTGCTGCTTTGCTGGCTATTCAATGAATGAAATTTCTCATCTTTATTATCCTTTCATCAATCCATTTTAATGTATTTACTTTGCTGGTCTCTCTGTAATTCCAGGTACCCTTTTGAAGGTAAATTTTTGGCTGATGTGTCACAGAAGATCTGCAATAGTGTTCGAGGCGTAAACCGAGTCAGTTACGACATTACATCTAAGCCTCCATCAACAATTGAGTGGGAATAAGGCAGTGAAGATCTTTGTAGCTTATAGGAAGAGTAACAAACGTTAAATCTGTACACAAGTTTAAGGTTCCAGTCATTTATGCTTCCCTTGGTATTAGCCAAATCTTGCAAGGTTGGCAAAAAGTGGAGACTTCCCTGATTTCACACACTGATATTGTTTTGATCTGTTATTGTGGCAATGTTAGTTGCTCCTTAGAAGTTCTTGGTTTTGGTCTCTCTTTTCCTTCTGCTTTTTTATTGGTGTTTGGTGTGTGGGAAAATATTTTGCTCAGTGGTGAAATTTACTTCCTGATCAGACGGTGTTACGGCAAAAAAGACACTCAGTGGTCGTAGCCTCTATTGCTACCGGCACAAAACAGTGACTTTCCATTAAGCTCTTTCGTATTTGAAAACTGTTTCCTGGAAACTTTTCTTTTTCTACCCAAACAAACGTGCCTAAACCATTCCTTCACCCAGTATTTGGCCATTGCACTGAAGATCTTTTATATCTTAAGATGACAAGATAATCAAAGAACATGGAGGAAGATGATCGAAATCATAAGATTGGTCATAAAAAAGAATTTTTATTAGACAAATTTGAACTCAAATAGTAGACTAATCCTGGCCAGAGAATGTTAACGATATTCAGATGTGGCCTAAAGGAGTGATATCCCAAGACTTCTTTCGTAAAGAGCTCTGCCTTAGAGGCCAATGAGCAAGAACTTCAAGAATTAGTTATACTATAATGAATTATTGTATTAATGATCCTGTCAATTATCATCCCAAAAGTCTAATTTTGGTCCTTTAAAATTTAAATGTCTTTTTGCTTCTTTAACTACTAAAAATTTTACACTTTTGGTCCTTTTTGCGATAATACTTTATTCAATTCTTAATAGAAAGATGTGTGTCCTATTTATTTATCAATGTTCAAGAAATTAAATAAATAAATAAATAAAGATGAAGATGCTTAACTAGTTGAGCAAACAGCTAATTATATATTAGACAAGAAAGCATTTATGAAATTCTTTAAATGTAATATTTCGTTGAAATAAATAAAACAAAAGATACGTGGATGCCACATGCTTTTTTGTTAAGAATCAAACTAAGTAGAGTAAAAGAGACTCAGAAGCACTTTTAATAATAGAATCGAAGTGAAAATTTGAAATTTAAGAGTCAAAAAGGACTTTCTCTACAGTTTGGAAACCAATAAAATTATTAATCTTTATTTGTTATATAATCTAAGCACAATTTTTTTTATGTGGTCCTTTAAATTATCCAACATTTATGTTTTGCTAGCATGAATAGATTATCGAGTTGAATACACTAAGATAGTTTGGCTGATTTAAGAAAAAAAATTCATTAACGATTGATACGTCTGAACCGTTTATTGGTTTGAGCCTCAAGGTACGATCCACATGGAGTTCAAATTTGGAAATTATTAAATATATTCTATGCAGATTCATTAAATTAGAAACAAAGGTTTATTAATGAGTTGTTTGTTGTCTGCATCTAAAGGGTCACAAAAGCGCTTGAGAACTTTGATTAAATTAGAATCTTGGAATTTTTTTGTACTTCAATAAAAATCTTGTAGCCTTAAGAAAAATCATGGATTCTAGTTCTAATATATGGTTAGAGAGATTGTACACATCTTCAGTAACAAAAAGACATGAAGGCTGACAAGCTCTGAAAGAAACTTTTTAGGCATGATATTGATGCGCAAGAAACAAAAAGATTCATCTTTATTAAAATAAGACATGCTATGAACCAAGTTTAACTATGACAAATTTAAACTCAACACGTTTCTGAATCATATTGCTCTAATTTCTTGCTGATTTTTTTTTTTTTTTCAAGTGTCATTATCTACATGGGTTTCATAAATGTATATCAATCACAATTCTCTTTTTCATACTCATTATTAGGCCCTTTTGTTTGGAAGCTAGACCATTTTCAAGCAATACTTTACTTTGAAGCGGCCCATTTAGGCCACCTACATACTTTTCAACTTTATTACACACCAGGCGTGGATTTGGCGAACCATCTGATTAGCCCCTTGGAGCAGAATGAGAGGTATAGATGTTTGACCATTATTATGGAGCTGAAAACAATTGGTAGTGACAGAAAAAAAAAAAATTAAGAAAAAAGGGTACTATCAACTAAATATTAATGCATGTGAACTTTTTCTTCTCTTGGTACAGCTTTAATAGCTCTTTTATTTTTATTTTTATTTTTTATTTTTTGCATTGTTCAGCTTTATGTTGAAATTTTTCAGTAAATATAAAAAGGGGGGAAAAAAGAAAGAAGGAATTTATATTTCCACTTGCTAGATGTAATTTCTTGAATTTTTAGGATAGCCACATATAATCCTCGTGAACTTCGTAGTGTTCCTAGATTTGATATAAAACGGGTGGCTTACAATGCTTTATCTAAAGCGAAAGGGTAAAGATTTTAGAAATGTGACAATTACACAATCAACCCTGAGCTTTTAGGTGTTTTTACATATAAAACAATTCAATAATTCATGAAATTACAATTCAAACCTTCCAATTTGGTTTTTCTTTCAAGTACTGAACGCAACATATCGAATTTAATGAATGAAAATATTGTCCATCATAAATACTAAAAAACTCAACCAAATAAATATAAACTTAAAAACTGACCAAACAAGATAAAGAAAATTGTCTACTTAAATAGGCAAAAATAATCACAATATATATATATATACACCCTATTTTGTCACAATTTTTTAGGTTCATATTTATTTGGTTAAGTTTTCTAGTTTTGTGAAGGGCAAGTCTGTTTTTTCACTAAGTTCTTTTAACTTGTTGCATTGACCTAGGGGCATTTGAAAGAAAAATCCAAATTCAAAGGTTGAATCATAATTTCTCAAAAGTAACATTTTCTCTGTTAAAAGAAGGGTGAATATTCAAGAGTGATTAATTTTCCTTTAGAAATTAGCATTCTAACAATTTGACTAAGTGTGTAGCATTTTTACTTACTGCAATATTGAAAAATATCTTATGTTGCTTTTTGACAAACCAAATAAATCCTATGATTAGAGTGAGACCATTTCAATTTTTGGCTAGAATGAAATTCAGTCTTATACCCTACTGATTTATTTATGGACTTTAGTGTCAATAAGGTGCTTACAAGCAAATTAGTTGTTCAGAATACAAGAATACATATCTGATAACAATACTAAAACAAAGCCAATGATACAAGATTTGTTAGCTATAGAAGTACAAGTCAAATAGTAAAAGAAAATAACATGAGTTGCAACAAGTTTTATTCTCTTTTTATTAGATACTACCAGCAGGAGACATCCTCAAGGAACTTGTCTTTCTTACAGCAACAATCTAAAAACCCGTCCACAGGCGCCATTGCACGACAACGGAGGCAAAAGGATTCTTCAAAGCAAATGAACTTCATGATGTCATTGAGAGAACAAGTTTCAACAGTTACAGGCAATTTTCTGAAGTGCTTGCTTGATTGTTGCCACTGAAATAGGGGCTGAGCACTTGATCTGCAAATCAAGGGAAGTCTTATCATTAAAAGAATCTGTATACATTTTAAGGTAGGAACAGAAACAGTTTAAGATCATATTCATCAAGTAGTTCTTGACTTCATACCATAGATTGAATTGTCAGGGAAATGATACCATCCATGGTGGATGATTGAACTGAGTGAGAATCTAAATGGAGATTGCTCAAGGCATCCATGATTTCTAGCAACACTCCCTCCCTCCAAGGACACTTTATCTTGATTAAGACATATTTGTTCTTCATAATGACAGCTATATTACCAGCTGAACTGTCCTTTGATACATCATGATGTATCTCTGGCTCAACCTCATCCATATCACGAGCCTTCCTCTTGTTTATCAATTGCTTCTTCCCGCTACTAATTTTCTTGTTTCCATAGTTATCGGATGTTCCCTCTCTGGCATCCTGGGGTTTTCTCTTTGTTTTTGGTTCTAAATCTGTTGACTCCCTGCAAGATTCCAACTCCTCCACCCTTCTTTCGAGCTCTTTCAGATATTCTATTGCATCATCAAGGACAGACACTTTGTCCTCCTGCACAGACAAAATGGAAAAACATTTCATATTGTACTTAATGTCTCTGACTAGGAGTTAAGAAAGAGTTGTACCTACCTTGCTCAATGAAGGGACCATCGTTTTTAGAATCGAAAATTTTTCATTTAGTCTTTCTCTTCGTCTTCGCTCTGATAATGCATGGTTCATACCAATTTCATCAGCCTCAGGTCTCCAAACCCCATTCCCAATGCTATCATCTTCTGGGGAATCAATGATGCAATTCAGATGCATCCGAGGAACTTCAAATAAGATCTTCTTAACTAATTTTTGTGATGTTCCTCCGGTAGGTTTTAGAAGTTTCACTAATCCTCCTTTCTTCCAACCGACAAAGCTGGATTCGTGATGAAATTTCTGAAAGTGAGGCCCCAAAATCAATTGGTGTGAGCTCTTTAAGAGAGTTGAAAGAACACTCTGATAGTGCAAATCTTCACTTTGCAGATCCAATGAGGACATTTTTGTGTGATTGTACTCTTGAAGGTCTTGCAATGCATGGTCTTCTACCCTTTCATGCTTAGGACCAGATTCAAACTTCTCAGGGTCTACAAGAGTTTGAGATATACAGTCACTTGAGTCCATGGAATGATTGACACAATTACTTAATTCTTCATCCATAATTTGCCAGCTTTGTACTTGGGAAGCTGCCCCATTTAGTCCTTCTTCCATCAAAGAATCAACAGCTGGTTGATTTGGTTCAAACCCATCTGAACTGTCACTAGGAGAAGACATAATTAGTTCTCCTTGAACTACAACTGGAATTGTGTTGGTGTTGAGAAGATCATGATCAACTGCAGCATATGCAAAGCCGTGGTCCTTTCTTGTGTTACCAGCACTACAGTCTGATTTCTTAGAAGCCATGGGGCATGGAATTTCCAAAATTGACATCTTAACCTGCTGAATGAGAGCATAGTCCTCTACAACCTTCAAAAAAGAAAATTGAGCAGAACAATTTATCAAATCTAGCTTTTAAAGGTAATAAATTTATGAACAGACTGATGCGGGATTTTGGGACAAAATGTACCGGATCAGTTGTGCCCAGCTCGATCACACCTCCCAAAAGTGGAAAGCATACCACAGTCTAGAAACCAAAACAGAAGATTATATGCTTAGTTAGGGAAACTACTGCATGATTTAATACTTAAAGTGGCATGAATCTACCTTTCATTAAGCAAAAGAAAATAATGGTGAAAATTCATGTTTAAGATAAGCCCTGGAGGAAGACAGTAGTACCTGAATCGATGCACTCTGAGGAAGACAGCAGTCACCGGGCATGGAAGGGAAAACAAACTGAGTGTTATTCATAGTTCCAGAATAATAGCGAATTCGTATATACTAGAAACTAGTTAATCTTACAATGCATATCAACCAAGAAGAACAAGTTACCTTTGCCAGAAGAGAGCGGCTAAACACTTTGCTATCCGCATAATGAGCATTGTATAGCCAGATAGGTTGACCATTTGCTAAGGCTCTTCCTGGTAAGCTGAAGAAACATAGGGCTTGAACAAAAGATTAATTTCCATATAACAATGTAGAGAAAATCTCCCTTCTTTCTTTAGGAGTTTAATTACTCGGTAAACTGCATTTGGCACACTATAATCAATATATAACTACTACAAAAGGCCTTAAAACTACAGATTCTGAACACACTAAGTATAGTGGATTACTTTCAAAGAAAGGGTAAGAAGGAAAGTTACCCTTGGCCAATGTTGAAGACAAATGACATGCAAACTAGGTAGTACCACTCAGCATCAGATAAGTCTTCAGGAGATAAGGCTGCGGAGGGCCGTTTGGCTTGTGGACTGGTTTCACCCGCTGAGAGTGAGTCATAAAGTTCTCTCAACTGTTCACTCCTTTGAAGACCCATTTCATCAGCATTAAGTTCTATAGCTTGTATTGTTTTCCTTGTCTTGATATCTCCATTGTAATAACCCTCTTCCCACTCCAAGACCCTACATGGTTAACAACATGTTGGTATAGTAAATAGCTTCCAACAATACCAAGACTATAGATTTGGAAACCGGAAGAAAGAAATTCTCAGAATGAATAAATAAAAATGTCAAAACAGAAGAAAACAGTCAAAAAATAAAAATCTTGATACCAATTTCTTCATGTAGAAAAGACGATTTTATTTAGGAAGGGAGAAAAGCTTATCTTCATACCAAATCAGTTTCACTTGCAGAAACAGATTTTTGAGTATGAAGCACTAGGAACAGAAGATCAAATGAAGTATAAAGCCAGCTATAAGAAAATAGTATAAAGTTGTACAATGTGCCAAGACTTAGAGGTAAACTTTTACATTCAGCCAACAAATATGGCAGACCATTTCTTCTAGGCTTTGCCAGAATCTTAGACAAATCCTGTTCTTTAACGAAGGAGACTTCCTTTTTTTTTTCCAAAAAAAAAAAAAAAATTGCAATGAAGTAGAGCATAGATAGGGCTGTCCTACCCTGGTTGTGTAGATGAAATAGACCAGAAGATAGCATAGCTCCACTGGATGCTTCTCACAGCAAGAGCAAGCCGTTTATTGAGGTTGTCTGGCAGTGGCACCCCCTCCTCGTTTTGAGGCCCGGTAGCCATATTAAAACACTCCCCACTCCACTCCACTCCACTCCACAACTCAAGGAGGTCACAACTCAGATGTCAGTAACTTCTTGCTTTCAAATCTTGGCTAGCTCTTACTTTCCCAGAACCCAAATCAGATTCTAGCTTTGAAATCTTTCCCTCGGAGCATCAGAAAATACATGTCTTTATTAGTTCAAACCCAGGATTCTTGGTACTCAAAACCATAATCCTTGATGGGTTTTGACTCATGAAGACCTTCCTGCACCAGTAGAACACCATAACTCTGAACAAACAAGGTCTATCTCAGAGAGATTAAGAGAACATTTTGAGCTGAAAAAAAATGGCTTAATGAAAGGTAGAAGCCCGGTTGTGGAGTAGCAATATTAGTAGTAGTAGTAGAAGTACTAGTAGTAGTGAAAATCAGTTTCCCATTTGGTGCTGCTGAATCAGAACACTCACTTTCATGATTAAAAAAATTAAAAAAAAAGAGGGGGGGGGGGGGGGGGAGCAGTACAAAAAATAAGTTGCTACTTAAAATTTCTTCTGAAAAAACAAAGAACCCAACAAAAAGAAAACGCTTCAAATGGTTATGGCAGGCAAAAAGTGGAGATAACAGGCACAAAGAAACTGGAATGCATTATTCTCCTACTGTTTTTGCAGCTCTCAATTCATAAACACACATAACTAAAGCCGCACACGCACACACACACACAAAAAAGGATCTTTAATGGATCTCTGACCCCAGAGAACTCAAATCATGAGGGACCTACCCCAACACCCAAAATCCCACCTTTTATTTAACAAGTACCTTCATTTTTTTAAAGCATTTTTATCACCATAACACCAGAACCAGCTCACAAGAACACCTTTTAATTAAGTATAATATTCCTTTGAAGCGAACCCAAAGAGCAAAACTCAAAAGAAAATAAAAGATTCAATCTAAAAGTGAATATATATATATATTTCATCTGTATTTATCTGAAAATGCTTAACAGTTGACTTACTCAACAACCCAAGAATGTTTTCAGATACCCAAATGAAAGAATAGCAGAACAGAACAGAAAGATTCTTCACTTTGGACTTGTGTTGATTCTATTAATAAATGAATGTTAATATCTGTATACAAACAATTTAAGGGAGTTTTTTTCACTCTTAAGTGCAAAAAAATAAAAAATTAAAAAATTAAGGAAGAGACTGGGAGAGGGAAGAGCTTGTCCTTTGTATAGGAAAAAGTGGTCCCCACTCCCATGAAGGAAATCAAGTTATCGACGACTATTCTTTGTGGCTGTATATACTTTAATGGTGCGATTTGGCGAAATATTATAAACAAAAAAACAAAGAACAATTATTGTGTCACGGTGTCAGTAGCTATTTATTTATTTTTTTCTGGGTTATTAACTTATTATCATTATTTTTTTTTTCTTACTTTTTTGCTAATAATTTTCATAGTTTCCGAATTTGCCCTTAGTAACTGTTTTTCAGCACGTGGCAGAACGTTGAATTTTAAACGAGCCAACTGCAATCCCTGTCAGTGTCCATAAAGATTATTACCATATCTCACAATTTAACGTGTAAATTGTTCCCGTATATTATATTTTGGGGATGGCTACGGTAGGGGCGTTCTTACGTAGGGTCATGCCTTAATTATCGTTGGATGGGAATTTATGGAAAATAATGAGAATCTGTAGAGAATCTATTTATATATAGATTTCCATCCAACAGTGAATAGACAGGCCCCTACGTAGGGGCGCCTCTACTGTAGACGCGCCCATTTTAATAATATAATAAATTATTTTCTTAAAAAATAATAAATTATTATCGGAATCCATATAAAGTCAATAGTTGGTTGAACGATATCACATCGAGTTCAAGCAGAGCGCCTGAGCGGAAATAGTTATCTGAAACTATATAATTGCCCCTAGAACATTACTTGTCAAAGGAGCAAAATTTGGTTTGAGAATTTGGAAACTTGATTTTACCAAATAACTTTGCAATTAATCAACGAAACAAACATTAATGAGGTAAATGAATAATATATTTCATAATTAAAGCAACAGTCATAATAATATAATATCGTATTTTTATAATATAAGTGAGAAAAGATATAAATATCAAAACAAGTTTGGCGAACTGTTACATGTATTAATCATAATCTTGTGTAATTTTCCTTTAGATTGGATGATGAACTAGTACGTTATTGAGTTGCAATAATATTTTTAGTAACATATTTCTTCTTCACCCAAAAAAAAAAGGCTTACTTAGATTCAATTCTAATTTTTTCGTTTAAATAAATTAAAAATAAAAATAAAAATTTTGTTTTGATTTATAATTTTTAAAAACAAGAAACATGTTTGACAAACTTATTTTTTCTGCTTGTTTTCAGAAAAAGTACAAATAATGAGGGAGGAAATTACATAGACTTGTACTAGCATATATACATACGTATATATGTATAGACACTTATGTGTAAATGTATGCATATTTATTAGTTTTTGAAATCTTCTTTAAAAAATAAAGATATTAGAAATTTTTTATTATCATTTTTTTGAAAATTTTGATAACAATTTTTGAAAACAAAAAATAAAAAATAAAAACAAAATCGCCAAGCAAATTTTCAAAAAGAATTTTTGTTTTTTTGTTTTTAAAACAAAAAAATAGAAAACGAAAATAAATCCGAACAAACACAAAATTAACAAGAACTAATTTATCTGACTTTGAAACTGTTATATGTATTAGGTAACACTTGAAAGGACTAGTCTTTATAAAAGAATAAAACTCCATAACAAAAATAGTACAAACAATTAACCCTTTCATACATAGAAGTATAGGACATTCCTAATAAAGAAAGAAATTTCTAAGACAAAACGAACGAAAAGACATGAGATCCTCGTAGTATAAAATAATGCTAAAATTAAATAGATTGTTGAGTTCTCATTCTACTAGTCAATGTGACTTTGACACATTGTCTTTTCTAATGGCAAAATAAATTAGATGAAAATGAATAGGAATTAAAGAAAAAAACATGAAAATGGAATTAATCTTTATTTTTTATTAACTTGTTTGCTTAATTTTCATGAATTAGAATAAGAATTTGTTAAGAACACTATTTAGTACTTATGAAACTAGCATACCATAATTCGCTTGTCAGTTGTTACGTTAAATACTTGGTTCATTAAACGTTTATTTCATTTTTTGTTTTTGTACATTGATACTCGGTGCTTTTCTGATAGGATACTACTACTACTTTTGACATTAAAATCGTAAGTTCAATAAATTACACGATAATATCCCAATTTTTCAGGAAGTGATTACTCTTTTTTTCTTTCTTTCTTTCTTTCTTTTTCTTAGAGGGAACATTAAAGATTTCATGGTTATTACTAGATGCATTTTAGACATAATTCCACCATTTAATAACAATATGATAATAATGGATAGCTATCCAAATTTAACAACTTGTACATATTAAGTACATGGAATACAAGTTTGTCGTCATTGACTTGAGATATCACATAGTTTCATGTTTATGGATAAAATTAAATAAATCAAATAGTCATGTGGCTTTTTTCGTTATTTTATTTTAGAGGAGGGTAGGTAAAGGATCTCCTGCAAATATTACATGGAGAGGAAAATCTCTATGTTTGATGCATACAATTAGGATTGAGATAAAAATTATTTTATCCTAATTCTATATTTGATGCCAACTTATAAATAATTTATATCAATTAGTCTCATTTTGCATGAGATAATTTACCTAATTTAAAAGTGTAGACTATTAATCCAAACTTCATTATTATTAAAACATATTCTTTTATACGTTTGAAATTTAAATTATAATATATAAATTGGTCTAATTAGGATTCGTACCCATTTTTTTTTATACACTCATATACACTCTTAAGAATCTTAAACTAATTAAGTTAATATAAATCGGCTTAATTAAATTAAAACACATTATTCTAAACTCTAATATTAGTGTATCACATCTAATAAAAAGTAATCTTATTCTAATCCAAGTACTACATCAAATATAAAATAGTATTAAGCATATTCTAACTCAATTTAATCAATTCTAATTAGATACAATAATCCTCTCTAGTTCCACACACCAAACGAACCTAGGAATCATCTCTAGAAGGATTCTTTTCCATTTCGTTTTTATTTTTGTTTAATAATCTTTTAAAGGTAGAGTTATCATATAGTTAAATCTATGATCATTTATCCCATTAAATGTGTGGGTTTAGTTGCTTTTGGTATATGTAGGTGGATTTATTTTAGATTGAAAGTCGTTAAGTATCAGTTCTCGTCACAATATTGCATAAACTCGGGTTGGGTAGAGGAGTAGATTTTGAAAAAATTAAAAGTATATTGGCTCAAAATCTCTAGTCTATGGAGTCGGATACTGTCAATTATTATTGAATGTATTTTACTTAGTTAATTCCTTTTTTTTTGTATCGCCGTGATTAATCATGTGTTATTGATAGAGCTTCGTATAATTTAGTTAGATTTATTTTAAGAGTATTAGAAGGTGAATTTATTTAGTTAGAGAAATTCCTTCTTCCAATTAAAATATATATGTTGTTGTAAAAGTTTATGCATTTTTAATAATAAATTTGTTTATCTCAAAAAAAGAAAAATACTAGGAATCATAGTATGTGTCCCCTATGTACCACACTCATGTATACCACTTTCAACTTTTTGGTCATGACAAGCAAAATTAAAGAGAAAATTAATGAGAGAAATGGCATAACTGGTATGACTTATAAGATAAGGAGCAACATAGAGATAAAAAAGGATTATCAATTTTGACCTTTTTTTAATACATGTGATGAAAAAAGAGACAACTTATAAACCATTTACAAAAGTAGGACTTTTATTGCTATGTCATTTAATGAATATTTCGGAGTTTCAAAATTACTCCTGACTTGATCCTAGTCAAAAATTTTCAACCAAGTCGAAAAAATCAAAAGTGACAGAGGCGACACTGGAAAGACGGCCTGCTATGTTTAACTGGAGTATTTTTCGACCAGAGTTGAACGCCGGTCAAAAATTTTGACCGATGGCTTCGACCTCGGTCGAACATTTTTGACTTGAATCGAAATTTTTCGGCCACCGGTTGAAAAATGATCGGAACAACCGGGAGAGGCGGCCGGACAAGTTCGACCACGGTCAAAAATTTTCGACCCTAGTCGAGTGAAGGCGCCGCCGCCGGGGTCGAGATCGGGACTGGTGGTGATGGCTAAAGTATTTTGAAGTTTGTTGAAGAAATAGGGTATCCAAGTAATTTTATATGTGTGACATGAAAATTGGGATTAATTTTGAAAACATTAATGAGTGAGTCCTACTTTTCATCACAAAGATTTAGTAGACCCCTAGGTGTAAATGCTTTTTTTTTTCTCTCTCAAAAGATATCATAGTGAATGTTTTTACTAATTAAGAAACTTTCAAATTTTATAGATTTCGTCAAAGTTAAATTTCTATTTATTTTAATAGAATTTAAAATACGACATGTAAATACATATGGAATGAAACTTTCCACGATTATGTTGAACTTCTATATATAAGAAAACCAAATATGGACGCAATAAATGAACATATAATATTAGTATAATATTTCTGTTTCAAATTTTGAAGTGTGTTTGAACTTAATTATTTGAAGCCAGAGTCACTTTCAGTCTGCCCATATTATATGCAAAGTTCGTGGTTACTTGACGTGAGTATTTATCTATATCATTAAATGCTAGCTATATACGTTCGTAAAATTGTCTTTCCATGCATATGTATAAATATTTATTAAAGTGTACTATAGTTAGGTATTGCATTATTGAGCTCGACCGAGTTCTAGATCTCGGCTTTGAAAGAAAGACTAGCACTTTATGATATAGTTTAGAATATGCATGTGAATGATGTGATTACAAGCATTATCCAGTAGGTATTTTTTTTTTTTTTACCAATCTATATATTACTAACATATTTTTTTTTGGTATTGCAATATATTACTAATTACATTAGCATATAGCCATCATGCGGGTATTCTTTTTCACCTTCAGGCTTTCATGCAAACTTAAACTACAAGTTCTTCTTTTTCTTCTTATCTTTTAAAAAAATTGTAATGGAGAGAACCTTGGACAACTTTGTGTGATGTATACAATAATGACAATTTTACCAGAAATCAATAATTAGTGCGTAATAATTCCTGTATAATTTAATAAGAGTAATATTTAAGGCATCACCATCTTCTCGATATCATATTTTGTTCACCACCTTTACCAAATTTATGAAAGTACTCCATCCTTCAGAAATTTGTGACTAAAAATTTATCACAACTAAATAATAGTAAAAAAAGGTATAAATAAAATATAATCTTAAAACGCTTTCCAATATATATATATATATATTCTTAAAACATATATAACATATCTGAGAATAATGTTTTGGGCTACCATGCATATTGCATAATTGTTAGCATCATAGAAGATTCACATTTCTATTAGTATATGACAATATGCACTTGTAATGTCTCTTTTCGTTGCACTACCCTTTTCAAATAGGGTCGAATCAAATGGCTTAATTACTCTACTACTAGCTAACTTAGCCTATCACTTGAAAAAACCCCTCCCCAAAAAAAATAAATAAATAAATAAAAATAAAGAAAGATTATATATGAAAAGAAGAAATTTGTAAAATAAAAATATGCGGGACCCAATGAGGTGGCAAATACAAGCTCTTATAATATTCATTTGTTACTTTGCCACCTACTAGTCAACTAGAAACCTTTTGGCGGCGGCGGCTACTGGATCATTTTCATTGAAGGTTAGAGTTGCACAACCACCCTTCATCATATTCCTCTTGTATCTAGCTTCAAGCCTTCAACTGAATTGACCTTGTGAGAATACATCTGGCCTTTCTTTTGTTGAATGAGCAATGCTATGGTACTAGTAGTATCTAACACTATAATAATGAGTTAGTCTGTTATTGAATAATTTTAATTAATTAATTAGATCCCACATAGACTCCATATGAAGTATAATTATAATTAGTTAGTAACAGACTGACATATTATGTAGTGTTAGATACCATATGATATCTTGTAGCATTACTCTTATTGTATACATACATGTGTATATATATATATATATATGAGAACTAATATAATAATAGAGATTTTTTATAACTATTGATAGAAAATTCAATTTTGACCAGTTGCAAAATTAAATGTTATCATTTAATTTATATTGGAATTTGTTCCAATATATTAAATTATAACCATTATATTGAACTCTAATTATGAAAATCAATTGTTCACGATAGAGAATAAAAAACATCTCAATTGTACTCATTCCCTATATATATATATATATATAGGGCACCAATTCGGTAGATTTTTTTTTTATACCTTTTTATAAGTATTGTTTTACCCAATTAAAATTATCACTATATGTATATATACCAATTACAAATAAAGCATGATCAACACTTTTTTTTTTTCTTTTTAGTTAAGGTTGAAACAATGTTCATCATTGGAGATATTAAAAAAATACTGATTTTTCTTTTCTCGGATTAGGGTTTATATGTGTAGGGTATTATTATTATTATATATTGTGTTAAGTAATACAGGCTTGACGTTAAAATTTATTCACTTGACGGGATTTGAGTTCCATTAATTTGAAAATTTGTTCAACTTCATTCAACACATTTACCAATACAACTAAGAAGCGCGCATTGCAACAAGAGAGTAAAAACAAGAAAAAAAAATTGCAACATTTTTCTTTTCCTTCTGAATCATAAAATCTTGTAATTTTTTTCTTAATCAGCAAGAAAAAATTACGTTTTTCTTTTCTTGAAAACTAAATTGATGAGGTTTAAAAAAGTATATTAACTAGCCCCTAAAGGAAAGTACTAATTCGCTAGTCGAATTGAAATCGTAATAATGTACAATATTGGTTAAGAACAATATTTAAGTGAACCCACCCTTAATTAACAAAAGTTACATATAAGGATTGATGTTATAAAAGAGGTGTTTATTTGCAGCCACCCGTGTTTGAGGCTTTAAGCTCACCACACATTCTCTAAATTTAAAACTTCCCATCACTTAAAATTACTTATTAAGTCATTGCTTTTTATATTCTCCTAATTATGCCCAAAATAACCACAATAATAAAAATTCACCTTTTTTCTATATACACCTGTAAGCAGAAGTTTTGAGTATTGATCACCAACTAGTGCGATCTTAAAAAGGGACTTTGATGAATCTTCATCTGATGAATAAATGATGGGAACTCTAATCTATAAAATTTAGTGAGAATAATATTGTGAATAAAATTTAATGATTTTTTTTAAAAAAAAAATGGCATATATATATACATGTATCAAAATTTGTCACATTGTAAAATTTATACATATTTTCAATTTAATACAATGGTAATATTGTATTCACGCGTACTAAAATTAAATTGGCAACATTATAAATAATGGTCATGTTTTAAAATGTAATAAATGATGTGATGGCAATATTGTAAAATCTAATACATATTAATAACAGAATTACAAACTTAAACACATATTACTAATGACAATATTGTAAATTTTGACACATATTAAAATTTAATATTTGTTATCCCTTGTATTATATTTAACACAAGAAATGGAATATGCTAAAAGATATTGTCATATTTGACATATTATTGGAGATATTTTTTTTTATGAAATGCTAAAATTGAGCATTAGTATGATAATAGAATGCCCACTGAAAATGCTCTTACCCAACTTCACGTTGAATTGGCATTTTTTTTCTTTTTCAGCTGATGCTAATTAATAAACACTTGAACAGTTGAATATGACAATTCAAATTTTTTTTAGCAACTATATAAAAGTGGAGTTCAATTTTTTAGCTTCCATATTCCATACAGTCAAATACTCAAGTTAAAGTAATTATAACCCTCCTAGAAGTGCTTGAAGATTTCTCTTTCAATTTTTTGCTTCAAAATTAACTATTCTCCAACTATGAATGGACTTCTCATGCACTATTTTGTAAGAATCGCATTTTTCAGAAATATTTGTGTTCATATATATATATATATATAAAAGAAATAGCAATGCGGTATACTTACAGTTTTTTTTTTTTTTTGGAACATCACTTCTTAATAGAATAAAATACATAGAAATATGGTAGTATTAGATATATTCAAATCCAACCCAATTCGTTCTAATATGAAACAATAATCTTATCCAATTATGTACACCATACGCACATGCACCCTACTGTGATTGGGATCAACTTAATAATTATACAGTCCCAAAATTATTAGTATATAAGCTTTGTCTAAATGATACTTTACATTTGCACATGTATCTATATATATATTTATATATATTATTTCACCAAGGTGAAGTAGACAGATGCCGTTAAACTGCTTCCAATTGTCGCTTTCAGCTTCATTGGTCTTCATTTTGCCTAACACAGATTATTTCACTGACTTCCCTTTTCTTTTTTTTCTTTTCTTTTTTTTTTTGCAATTAACAGATTGACTGATATTACTACGAATAAAAAAATATATGTTAAGAAAAAAAAAGTATTGGCTACTGGTAAAATCTTTACACCGACTCACTTGTTTTTCTTTAATTTCTGAGAAACGATATTTGCATTATAAAAAAAAAAAAAAAAAATCTGTGACATTACGTATTAAACAATAACAGTCACTATGGAAAAACAAAAAAGATAAATCTTGACACTCTTTTACCTTACCCATTGGTCAATATGCTATACGTGTTAATATAATTTATATGAGAAGACTTAGGATCCTATGTAGTACATGGTACTGTGCACTGTTTGACATGTAGTATCACACAAATTTGTGCCCGGGAGAGATGCTTGACAGAAGAGGACCATTTCACCACTGAAGTGAAGTGCTTCTTTTAAAAATAATATTAAAATAAAATAAATCAACAACGTAGTTTTTCTCAACCTAGAAAGGAAGTAACAAATTTGATTTCGTAGTCGTAGTGGTCGGGTAGCCGGGTAGGTAATGTGTTAAGAGTCTTCAAGCGAAAAAAAACAAAGTAATGTGTTAGAGTCGAGACAACCCATTAATTACTTTGACAATTACTAATACCGACAAGCAAGATGATTTTGACTATTACTAAAATACTAATACTAGGGTTTTCAATCTTAACCATAGTAGCAGGAATTTACTGGGTTTACGTGGTTGAAACTGACCAAATTGCACTATAATAACGTGTCATTGGTAAAACAATTATATTTTGTCTTGTCTTGGTATTGTGTTGCATTAATTAGTATCCGGTTGGCATTAAGCAACTTATAATTAAATTAAATGAGCTTACGCAGCTTCCAAACTCCAGAAAATTATACTAAATTTTTTATAACACCCCTTTACTTGAGAAGTCATATATAATGAGATGCAGATTAGATGGAGCGCATTATTTGTGGGGGGCTGCTTTTGAAAAGCCGCATTGCCAATTGGGCCAACCACTATCCAAAATCCCATAAGAGAATTTGGTCCACCTCTTATCTATTTGGTCCCGGATCGTCTGTGCAGGTTCTCTGTCGTGCTCTCTGTCCGGCGGATAAGAACGCGACACGTCATTAAAAGATTGTCTCTCCATCTTAAGTCTTCTAAAAGAGAGAAAGCTACATTAACTAGTTCAAGCTTTAAAGAAAATTCATAAGAAAATAAAAAAGCAACACTAGGGCCCCAGATCACCTTCTCCTTCCTCCTTTGCACTTTCTCTTTGAATGTATTTCGTCTTGCTCGTGTCTCTCTTAGGTGTTAGGGAATAACCTCCCCAATAGACACACAATAGTGGAAGCGATAAAATAAATGTGAAAAATAATACTGAAATAAAATAAACAGGACACATAAAATTAGTGTGGTTCACTAAATTGGCTACGTCCACGGAGCTGCTGCAAATTTTCACTATTGGGAGAAAAGGAACCTTTACAAGTGTTTACACCCAACACTCTCAACTTACACCCCAGACCTTGAATACACTCAAGAGAAAAATTGTATTTTTCTCTCAATCTCAAAGAATAAAATCTCACAATTTTACTCTCTCTTTCTTAACAGTTGGTGCCTATCACTTTCTGGGATAAGATGAATGAAGGAATAAGGCCATTATTTATAGGCTTAGATCACTATCCCCCTCACCAACCTTTTACATATTATTTCCATATAAAATACGCGGCCAATACACGGTTTCCTTTACCGTATTTCTTTTCTTTTACACGGAGTAATACCGTGTTTCATTTACACGGTTAATACACGGCTTGACAAATTCCACTGCTTGACAATCTCCCACTTGAAGACTAATTTTAATTATGTCTTCACACTCGATCAAGACAGCAGCTCATCTCCTTATTCTTACTCTTGCAAGCCAACTGAAGCCGAACACAGCTTCAGTTTATCAATGATCACCGTCTTCGTTAACATATCAGCAGGATTCTGACTACCATGAATCTTTTCAAGAGCTATAGCTCCATCTTCTAAAGCTGAGCGTATGAAATGGTACCGAACCTGTATATGCTTTGTCCGAACATGATAAACAGGGTTCTTTGCCAGATAAATAGCACTTTGACTATCATAATACAAAGTATTCTTCCCATAATTCTGACCCAATTCCTCTAAGAAACTCTGCAATCATATCAATTCCTTGCTTGCTTCTATCATAGCAACATACTCAACTTCAGTAGTAGAGAGCGCAACGATCTTTTGTAATCTTGAGACCCAACTAATAGCCGTACTACCAAATGTGAATATATATCCAGTAGTACTCTTTCTACCGTCTACATCACTAGCCATATCAGCATCTACATAGCCTTGTAAACCTAGATCTGACTTTTTAAAGTACAATGCCATATTACTAGTACCTCTTTAGTATCTGAGAATTCACTTCACCGCTTCCCAGTGTTGTTTTCCTGGATTGCTCATGTATCGGCTCACAACTCCCACTGCATGTGCTATATCCAGTCTGATACACACCATGGCATACATGAGGCTGCCAATAGCAGAAGAGTAAGGTATCTTGGCCATGTGAACTCGCTCTTGCTCTGTTGAGGGTGACTGCTCCTTGGTTAGTTTGAAGTGACTAGCCAAAAGAGTACTTACAGGCTTTGCATTATCCATATTGAATCTGAAAAGCACCTTCTTCACATACTCCTCCTGAGATAGCTTCAAACTCCCTTTTATCTTGTCTCTAGAAATCCGCATCCCAAGGATTTGTTTTGCAACTCCTAAATCCTTCATAGAAAACTCTATTGACAATTCTTTCTTGAGCTTATCGATTTTCTCCATATTAGCTCCAGCAATTAACATATTATCTACATATAGAAGTAGAATAATATAGGAATTGTCAAATCTCTTCACGTAACAGCAATGATCTGCCTGGCACCGCAAGTAACCATTGTTATTCATAAATGCATCGAACTTCTTGTACCACTGTCTTGGAGCCTATTTCAGGCCATATAGGCTATTTTGAAGTTTGCACACCATTCTCTCCTTCTCTTGTACTTTAAAACCTTGTAGCTGCTTCATGTAAATTTCTTCCTCTAGGTCACCATGAAGAAATGCCGTCTTGACATCTAATTACTCTAGATGCAAGTCTTCTTTAGCCACCAATCCAAGTACTGTTCTGATAGTGGTCAATTTGATCACTAGAGAGAAGATTTCGGTGTAGGCGATGCCTTCCTTCTGTTGAAAGCCTTTGACAATAAGCCTTGCCTTGTACCGTTTACTGCCATCATGTTCTTCCTTTATTCGGTACACCCACTTGTTGTGTAATGCCTTCTTTCCTTCTAGTAGTTCGGCCAGTTTCCATGTCTAATTGGACGCCAGTGACTCCATCTCATCTTTCATGGCTAACTCCCACTTGATTGACTTATCATTTTGCACGGCTTCTTCATAACTCTCTGGCTCGCCTTTATCAGTCAAAAGAATGTAATGCAGTGCCGGAGAATATCTCTGAGGAGGTCGAATTGTTCTGGAAGATCTTCTGAGTTCACCCATTGGGGTCTGTGGGTCTGCCGCTGGTGCTACAGCTTCTTGATTTTTCTCGCCATCATTAATCTTCATTTCATCTATTGGGATCTCATTCAATGGTATTACCCCAGCTTTTTTTAGTTCAGGACATACACTATGAACTCCGGTGCCTAATCTGTCCTTGTACATCACCTCCTCGTTGAATATGACATCCCTGCTTTTGATGATCTTCCGATTTTGGTCATCCCAGAAATGATAACCAAACTCAGCATCACCATAACCAATAAAGAAACATTTTTTAGACTTGGGATCAAGTTTACTTCTATTGGCAGGGTCTATATGAACATAAGATAGACAACCAAATAATTTCAAGAAAGAAAGGTTTACCTCTTTACCGCTCCAGACCTCTTTTGGTATTCTGAAGTCTAATGGTACTGATGGTCCTCTATTGATAAGATATGCAGCAGTGTTAACTGCATCGGCCCAAAATGTCTTTGGTAACCCTACGTGCAATCTCATGCTCCTAGCACGTTCATTCAATGTTCTGTTCATCCTTTCAGCAATACCATTCTGTTGAGGTTTCCCTGGAATAGTTTTCTCAAACTTGATCCCATTGTTGGCACAATACCTCTTGAAATCATCATCATCATCATATTCTCCCCCATTATCAGACCACAAGCATTTTACTTTCAGATTAGTCTCATTTTCAACCATGGCCTTACACTTTTTAAAGATATCATAAACATCAGATTTATTTTTTAAGAAATAAACCCATACCTTTCTGCTCGAATCGTCAATGAAAGTGACATAGTATCTTAAGCCTCCAAGGGATATCACAGGAGATGGCCCCCACACGTCTGTATGAACCAGCTCCAATTTTGCTGCTTGCGGTTCTCTTCCGCTTTTCAAAAAACTCACCCTCTTCTGCTTGCCAAAGATACAGCTTTCGCATAGGTTATGCTCAATTGACTTTAGCTCTGGCAGCTTTCCTTTTGAGAGCATTATCTTCATTCTCTTCTCGCTCATATGCCCAAGTCTACAGTGCCATAGACTTGAATTAACTTCAGCATTGACGATCGCCAAAGTATCTCTACAACTGGAAGTTATGTAGAGAGTTCCAGTTTTGTTTCCTCGAGCAACAATCATGGCTCTTTTGCTAACCTTCCATGAGCCACCAGTAAATGTCACATTGTGTCATTCCTCATCAAGCTGTCCTACCGATATAAGATTCCACATCAATCTCGGTACATGCCTTACTTTCTGGATTTTTCACACCGTTCCGTTTGACATCTTCAGACGGATATCACCCATACCAACAATATCTAAAGGTTCTCCATCGGCTAGATAAACCTTTCCGTAATTACCAGCGACATAATTTTCTAACACATCACGGTGTGCAGTGTATGAAACGAAGCTCCAGAGTCTAAGACCCAAGAGTAAATTGGACTATCTACAGATAATAGTAAAGCGTCTTGTACCTCATCAATTACGGTATTCGCATCGTTTCTACTATCGTCTCTCCTTAGTGCTCTGCAATTCTTTTTTATGTGGCCAGTCTTGTCACAATTCCAGCATTCCAGTCTTCTTCCGGATCTGGACTTGTCTCTGGCATTCTTTGACTTGGATCTACCACGACCCTGGTTAGAATTCTTCTCACTGCTTCTGCCCCTGTTCTCGAGATTTAGGGCAGAACTTGATGATGCGCCTTCACCCGAATCAATTCTGCGAACTTCTTCCGCCAAAATTCGGTCTCTAATATCATTGAATTGCAACTTTCCTTTGCCTACAGAATTGCTAACTGCAGCCCTCATTGGTTCCCAGCTGGTTGGTAGAGACGCTAGAAGAATTAGAGCACGAACTTCATCGTCGAAATTAATTTCGACGGACATCAACTGAGAAATGATCGTGTTGAACTCATTTATATGAGTTGTAACTGAAGAACCTTCTTCCATCTTTAAATAAAATAACTTCTTCATCAGATGTACCTTATTGTTTGCCAACGGTTTCTCATACATGTCTGACAGGATGCTCATCATCTCTGCTGTGGTTTTCACCTCTGCCACAAAATGAGCAACGTTCTTCGTTAGCGTTAATCGGATCACGCCTAACACCTGTCGATCAAGGAGTTCCCAATCGTCATTCTCCATCTTCTCGGGTTTCTTTCCTAATAGAGGCTGATGCAACTTTTTACTATGCAGATAATCAGTGATCTGCAATCTCCAGTACGAGAAGTCTGTACTGTCAAACTTGTCAATTCCGGATCCTGATCCTTCACCTCCGGTCATCGCTCCCACTAAAATATCGAACGAAGTTCTGATACCAGTTGTTAGGGAATAACCTCCCCAATAGACACACAATAGTGGAAGCGATAAAATAAATGTGAAAAATAATACCGAAATAAAATAAACAGGACACACAAAATTAGCGTGGTTCACCAAATTGGCTACGTCTACAAAGCTGCTGTAGATTTTCACTATTGGGAGAAAATGAACCTTTACAAGTGTTTACACTTAACACTCTCAACTCACACCCCAAATCCCGAATACACCCAAGAGAAAAATTGTATTTTTCTCTCAATCTCAAAGAATAAAATCTCACAATTTTACTCTCTCTTTCTTAACAGTTGGTGTCTATCACTTTCTGGGATAAGATGAATGAAGGAATAAGGCCACTATTTATAGGCTTAAATCACTATCCCCCTCACCAACCATTTACATATTATTTTCATATAAAATACGCGGCCAATACATGGTTTCCTTTACCGTATTTTTTTTCTTTTACACGGAGTAATACCGTGTTTCATTTACACGGTTAATACACGGCTTGACAAATTCCACCGCTTGACATTTGGAATATGAGTCACTTTTTCTTTTTCCTTTTTTTTTTTTTGTGGGATCTGATGGATGGGGATGATTCAAAGAGATGTCATGGAGCTTTTGTGGAATTGAGAAGATTTCTTGGAAATATGATGGATGCAAGCCTAGTCTTCAAATATAGGAAATATATATGTTTTCTTTTTTTTTTTTTTTACTTTTTAGGAATTGATTTTGCTATTTTCGTGTATATAAATGTATTTGAAAAAGTCAGCTCAGCACCAAAAGATGTGTATATATACATGTTTAGTTATTTTCTGCAGGAATGATTTTTATTTTTTTATTTTGGCCTTTGAAAGTTGTCTATTTTGTGCAACAAACATGATGAAGACAATTTATTTTTAGAAAAACTGTTTACAAATAATTATTTTTTATTCACATTCAAAGGAAAAATTAAAATTAAAAATATAATACTCTATTCATATTTCTAACTTGAATGCATTTAAAAGGATTGAAAAAAAAAAGAGAGAAAAATCAATGGATAGTATAAAAGTAATGGACAAGTGCAGGGTAAAGGACGTCTAAACGTCCAGACTTCAGGAGGTGTAACGAGGCGCGTGTTGTTGCTCTTTTTCTATTTTTGTCCTTTTTATCTTTTAAAATATTAATTGGATTAGATAAACAGAGGCCTGGCGGGAGATAGAGAGAGTAACATTTTATTGACATGTCGCATTCCTAGTCGGATAGAAAACATTACAGGGAAGATGGACAGATAATCCGGCTCCCCTCTTATTTATAGGGATCGATATCTAGTTTCTACTTTGATTTAGGCTAGTAAAAAAAAGTCTAAAACACGACATGACAACGAATAATTCTGGGAGAAAATTGATTTGGATAGTACTAATTTGGAACAAAATGATTTTTTTTGTAGTCTTTCTCAAATCGATATTTTTAATAGTGTCATAAATGGTATGACGAGGGTTCATACAATTTGTAACTATAAAATTATGATTTTTCTAAGACTAATCAATAGTCACAAATTGTGTGATCTTCTATCACACAGGGTCACAAAACATTAAAAAACTACTAGATTAGTAATAAAAAAAATTTCAAATCACTCTTAAAAAAATTATTTTAGTTAAAATTACTACTATTTATTTCAATTTCTCATGATTCTGGTCTAATTAAGATATCAGCAACATAATACACGGAATTTGGAAACATCTTCCCTCACTTGCATATGGAAATTGACAATTCATCCTATATTCGGGCTCACAAAATTCATGCTAAGACTGACTGTGAGCTAATGTGTTCTCATTTTCTATCATAGTTACCAAATTTTTCAGATAATCAAAACTTTTTAGATAGTCAAAACTTCATGTTTACCAATTTAACTGAAAAACACACATTTCATTTATATCAAATAAGAAATTTAATTTGTTTTTTTTTTCCCTATTAAATAACATTAGGCCCACAAATATAGTCAAATTTGAAACCTCAGATAGTAGAAGAAGACATTTTTATCTTTAAACCCATAAAGCAAGCATTTAGAAGATTACCAAAAATTTTTTAAAAAAAAAGTTTAAATGATTGAAAGTACCTAAAACGAGAGAAAAAACACAAAGACAAGAGCTGCAAATTGCTTTCTTTTTTTACTTTTGTCATCTTTTTAATTGTCTTAAGTAATTTTAAACTCTTTCTAGTTCCAATAAGTATTACTTTTCAATTAGACAACAAAAAATTAAACGTTTTGTTTTTCCCCCCTCATTTTACATGCTTTCAATTATTTAAATATTTTTACTTTTATTAATTTTTTATCTATGTTTTATGTATTTAATTGATTCGGGCTCACAACTTCGCAATAGTCAAAAGCCGCTAAGACTGACAGTGAGCTAGCGTGTTCTGATTTGTGAGACAAAGTAAGCATTATTATTATTATTATTGTTGTTGTTGTTTGAAAGAACTCCATTTTTTTTCAACCCAACTTATGTCGGTTACGGTATACACAAGTAAAAATTGTTACAAAGCAACGATTCACAACAGCCACCTTGGTTGGCTTAGAGGCTCGAGATGGCTAGTCTCAAAACCAATTCTGGAGCAAAATGTGTCATGAAATTAGCCAACATTAAAGATCATATCGGAATGGGACAACCACAGAAAGACTTTAGAAGTTGAAGGAAAAGTTCCACGACTAAGTTAATCAAGAAATCTAGAAGGTATGAATCAAGGGATACGAAGGAGCTTGTTTACAGCTGAGTCTAGCGCATCAACATTTCTCCTCAAGATCTTTCTTCAAGTGCATTAAGGAAGTCAAGACAAATTTCAGGGACCAAGAATGGAGCTATATCCACGCACACACACACACACACACACAAAAAAGAAGCCAAAGGATACAATTGTGTGGATAGATTGTCGATACCCTTCATTTCCTCGTTTAATCTGCCAAAAAGAAAAGGCATAACGATTTAGAAAGGCTATAACAAACTCACAGCCAAGAAAAACGATCCTAAAAAGTTTCATTCTCCTTTCAAGCTGGTACTAAAAATGCTCTATATAGTTCATAGCAGTATTCACACAGCTATCACCAGATTCCAATAGTAATTATGTAAAAATCACACATGCTACAACAGCAAGTCTAACATAGATTTATATAGCACATCGTGCATTCATTATGAAGACGTTGTAAGTTGAAACGGAGCCTGGATGCTTAATCTCAAGAAATTTGCCTTTACTTTCTAAATGGGTTGTTTGGATAATTGGGGTTTACTTGAATTAGCACCCAAAAAGAGGGTTTTCAGTTTTCCCCTTTCTCTGTAAAAACATGCACTCCGAATAAAAGGAGTGGAGTACGCCTATCAAGGCAGTAGCAAATGCTCCCTCGACAAGACTCGGATGTCTTCAGGAACAGAAAACTGTCAACGGAAAGCTCCATAAGAGACATTCCACCTACTTCAGCAATCACGTTATGGAGGCCTAATTGAGGCTTTGAAGCCAAAATAGTTCTCAAACTTTTCATTTGCATTTAGTATATAGGTGACAAAGATTTGAAACGACAGAGTCAGGTAAGACTTGAATTGATAACTATTTCGGGTAGGCGCTAACGTATTTCTATGGGACGGAATTTATCCAATTTTAAGAAAATTTTCACTGAATAATGCAACAACAAAAAACCATCACAAGAAACAATCTGAAACATCATTATCGAATCAAAATGCATCAATGCCTCCCAGAGGTCAAACCAAGCATTTCCACATCTTTTAAATCATAGAATGTCAGTTTTTTTCCTTTTTATCCTTCATAATTCATGGAATGACAAAAGAAGCAGATTAAATAATACCTGAGACATGAATTTATATATCGATTTCCCTTTGTTGCAGCATCAAGCACTGCAGAGCAAAAGAGCCCACACTTAATAGCAAGAACTGACCAAAGTACATACCAATACTACAAAACTTACAGTCTAGCATATACCAAAAGACCCCAAAACTCAATTGAGCCATGATATAGGAGTAACCAATATTCAATTAACAAGCATATAACCCATATTTGTAAAGACCAATATAGGAGAAGCCATAAATAAGCAAAACCCACATAACAATTCTCAAGAATCTTTATCTTAAAATGGTCAAATTCTTTCTCTAGCGATCTTTACGACTTTCCTCTAATTTGACAGAAATACATTGCAATTCCAAAAACCAGAAATCTTTACACACACACACATAAATACATACCGGATTCTTGAAGACGACCAGCGGCATCGCTGAAACATTGCATGTGGTCAACCGAGTTACTAGTAACCTGCACAAAAAATAAATTTAAAAAAAAAAAAAAAATCAAAGTACAATTTTCCCACCGTTTCCCTCATTTTCTCGCGATCCAAACAGGAAATTCAAAACAAATTGGCATCAAGAGAAAGAAGAAGACAAACCCCAGAGATTGCCACTCGAAGGGAGGCGAAGAGAGAAGCGAAGCTCTCCGAAATCGCGACCGAGTCCCTCTCGACCACTTCGAGAGCTCTCAAAATCTCTGTACGGTTAACCGTAGGTTCAGATACGGAGCGATCATCTTCTCCGGAACAGGGAGATGAGGACTGTGAATCTAGGTCCGTCGTCGAGATTAGGTTTAGGGTTTCGGAGGTCGTCGGACGATCTTCCTCCGGTTCTCCTTCTCGTCTTCCCTCCATTTTCCGCGGTTTTTATCGGATACAGAACTCGGATTTCGGCTTGCTCTACAACTGTTTTCTTACCAAGGGAATAATGGATAGGTGTGGGTTTCAACTATTATACTAAGACACGTGTATGTGCCTTTTCTTTTTTGGGGATAAAAGTTTATGTATGTGATTTATTACTACTAACTAATTAGAGATAATATTTAATCTCAACAATTGAATGGTGCACATAAAAAGATAAAAATGCTTAATATTATGATAAATTATCTTGATAAAATAACTTGAATAATGTGACAATTTATGTAACAAATAGTGATAAATTATTCAAATTATTTTTCAATGATAGTTTGTCAAAATGTGTAGCATTATTTGAAAAAAATATGGTAGAATAGTTGGGACCATAAGTATTACTAACATCATTCACTCTTTGTAGGGTATTCAAGTTCTCAATATGCCCAAAATTATTTATCACGCTTGGTATCTTGTATTATATTTTGATAAATTTTATTGAGTTATATTATTTTGTATTATTCTATTATGGTACTATATTTGATTTTGCACAATATTAATATCAAATTTAATTCAACTAAAATTTTAATTCATACTAATATCAAATCTTTTTACATTACTTTCAAGGCACGAAATTTACAATAAAAGCAATAATATTCAAATTTGAAATACATCAAGGTTGGTATTACAATTCCTACCACCAATGTTCTAGACATGTTCGAGAAGCAGGAAGTGGATGGTAGTGCGACATACATGATCATCTCATATCAACTCCAATTCCCTGGTAAAAAAATAAAATCCAAGAACTTATACTAATATTTTTCTTAATACTAATATTTTCTTAATTAAACAACTCATAAAAAAAAGATTACATTTCACAGCATTCATCATAAATTAAATTATTTCCCTCTTTTCCTTCATACTAAATTATTTTCTCATACTATTATTCCAATAGATATAAATTAAACACCAGAATATAAGATGAGATAGGATTCACTGTCATCACAATTTTTGGAAAAGCAGCTCAAGTTATGAAAAAAATCATGTTCAACATTGACAATAGAAGAAGGCTATACTGATCCAACAATATTACCACCCGTAATTGAATAATTATGTGGACAAACAAAAATATTTCAAATCTATTTCAGAACAAGGAGAGCTTTAATTGACACAATCGTGTCAAAAATATTTGACGGCGATGAGTCCACTACATTATCACTTCCAGCACCACCAACCATCCAAGAAACAGAAATAATACCAACCACACTATTGGATCCAAAAACTCCTGATCCCAAAAAAATTAAAGACAGGTAAAAATTATTACTAATTTATACTTAACTTAATAAAATACATAATATACTACGTATGATTAACCAATAACATATTTCTTCTATATTTTAGCTCCGAAGCAATATCAACAGAGGCATCAAGAAAACAAAAATTAGTCAGGTAACTAATTTATTCTTAATGAAAAATTAACACTTTATACTTTACCAACAAAAAAAAAAAGAAAATTTAATTATATTTTTCTTCTTCCCTTATTCTAACATTTTTTCCCTCCTAATCACAGTGAAGAAGAACAATCAAAAAAAGGGAAGCAAAAGTTGTAATACAAACTATTAAGCTATTCCAATACAAAAATATTTTGTAATATTTTAGACAATATTCTGTAATATGTTAGACAATATTCTGTAATATTTTAGACAAACATCATATTATTGTATAATATTATTACCTATTATAAATAATATAATAATTATATTATAGACAATAATTCATCCAATATTACTCCGTACTTAATCGTAGCAACGGCGCGAGCTACATCGCTCGTAACATCTTAACCCTTTAAGTCATATGGCTAGTCTAGTGATAAATAATGTTATCTGTAGGTACTTAATCTCTTAATACTATCATCTTTTGTAGGTTGATATTAATGTTTCAGAACAGTAATAGGATATGGTCAAATCCTAATTTTCTTCTACATTTTTGTCTTGTGTAGCAGATCTTGTCTTCTCTTCCATTTGAGTTTGCAATGTTCATGGTTCACTTATTCATAATTGGAACTGGCATCAACCCTGCTAGGAGTCTTGAAGCTACAATCATCTTCAACAAAGACCATGCTTGGGATGACCATGTGAGCATTCTAATTCTCAATCCATAATGTTACAAATTTTCATCTCTTGATTATTTAATAGACGGTTGAGATTAAGTCCTAACTTTATCATCTCTTATTGGCAGGTGGATCTTTTGGGTTAGATGTTATACATTGTTCAAATACCTGCATAAAGGTAGAGGGTCTTGCACGGCCTAGCACGGTTGTGCAAGGCTCTAAGGTAGCTGCACCATTGAGGTACAATGGGCTGCGCTAAATTCTAGAGAGGCCTGCACGGCTATGCCACCCCTTTTTCGGGAAAAGTTGCATTTTTTCAAAACAGTTGTTTTGAAGAGTTGTGTTTTCAAAAGACACAATTCTACATCAAAATATAATAAAAGGGACACATTTATAGGCGAAAATTAATAATTTTGTTCCATTGTGCATTTTATTCTAGAAATCAAATTGTTCTTATATCCAAAATTGAGAGTTCTTTCATTCTTGCTTGGTACAAACTCCCCAAAGGCTTATCATATCCTAGAAGCAATTTGTCTGCGATTTCTCTTCAAGCAATCTAACTGAGAGGGGGCAAATAACGCTTTAAAGAAAGTGTATTCTTACGTGTTTCAAGCCTCTATTGTTCAATTATTTTCCTAACATTAGACCCTTCATTGGTGCTGCTCTTACTGTCATGTACCACCATATGGTCAAAGCCATTCCTTTCGAGGATAGGGCTTGATCTTTCATTTAATCTTTGTTGACACTTGTTTTCTCTTCTATCTTCTTCTATTAGTGTCTTTTTTTTTCTCTTCATGTGCATTTGGTTGGTGGTAGTGTGAAAATTATGTGTGAAGTTAATCCAGTATATAACTCATAGTTTATAACAAATGTTTGTTATTAGTTAAGGATTCTTTTTGCATGTTTGGTTCAAATGAATGAACTTTGAAATGAAAATATGAATTCAAAAGAAAGTATATTTCTTTGTTTGGTTGTATTTTTAACAAAAGAATTGTGATTCCAAAGGAGAATCACAATTACATTAAATGATGGAATTGTTATTTCACTCTACCCCTAAAGGAATGACAATTCCATCATTTTACCAAAAAATTTAATACTCAGTTTTTCTTATTTTGTTCTTTCAGAACATCTAAAAGCAAGTGCATTTTTGCCAATAGAATATTTTTTTCATTCCATTCCAAGACTATTTCAAGTTTCAAGTAAACAATAGATTATTATTCCTATTCTTTTTTCAATTCCATTTCATTACAATTTCCATCATCATTCTAATTCCATTCCACGAACTAAATACCATCTAAGGTTTAGCTCTTTCTTTATTCTTCCTTAGTGTATTTAGTTATTATCTTTCAATGCTTTTGTATATTATCTTTCTTTTTTCATTTTTAGGAACTTATCAGTAATTATAACTCTTTCGAAACGCATGTTACACTATTATTCTATACTATTTTATTTTTATTTTTTCGGTAAGCTCCACTCCATTAATAGAGAGAGGAATCAAACAGAGAATGCTAAAATAAAACATAAAAGGGCACTAGTTGAATTTAAAAATAAAAAACTTTTTTTTTCCCTTTTATCTTCCTCTGGACCAACTTTGGAGAAAATAAAAGGAAACTTATGAGTTCAGAAGCAAATTACCAATGTTTGAGATTAGGAATGACTTGGGTAAACATAAAGGTAAGAAAAGCAAAATATGAATAAATAAATAAGAGGGGAGGAAAACATCTAAATGTTGCCAGTTCATTCTAAGTTTCTCGCACACTTTCAATCATTATTCAGGTTAACTCATACTAATAACTTTTGATAATCAAAATAGTTTTGATTAACTTTTTCGAATCATAAATTAATAAAATCATAAATTCCCACAATTTGAATCACCAGGTTTTTTTTTTCTTTTAATTTTTTTTTTAAATTTGGGATTTAAGAACAATAACTTAATAACCCTAAGTCTAACCCTAAATTGTAACGTAGGAGCTCCAATTTCTCAATGTTAAAAAGGAAAAATATTGAAAACAAAAGAAAAAATAAATATTAATAATTTATAATTGCCAAATCTTTCAAGTCTCGTAAATCAGTTTATTTATTATCTTGAAAACAAAAACAAAACATATATTAAAGTATCTTCATCTATACATAGAGTGGAAAGTGACCAATTTTAGAATTAAAATACAAGGTAGACAAGAAGAAAAAGAAAAAGGGTAAAAACTATGATGGGTGGGAGAAAAAAGTTGTATTTGATTTGGAATATTGACCAATTTTAGAATTAAAATACATGAAGTTGTGGAAAAGAAAATTTTAAGTTTTACATTTTAATAAGAGCGTCCTTTGAAATGGGATGGTGAGCGAAAAATAAAAGGTGGCAATATAATCATACAGTATGTTTTTATCTTATTTTGATACTTGAACCTTTAAATCTTATTTTATGCTACTTTAAACTTTCTTTCCCCCTCAATTTTGGCACTAGTCTCAATTTTGTATAGTCCCATTATACATTTTAAGTTTTAAAATTTAATAAGAGCGTCCTTTGAAATGGGATGGTGAGCGAAAAATAAAAGGTGGCAATATAATTATACAATATGTTTTTATCTTATTTTGATACTTGAACCTTTAAATCTCATTTTATGCTACTTTAAACTTTCTTTTTCCCTCAATTTTGGCACTAGTCTCAATTTTGTATAGTCCCATTATTCATCAGCTAGGATCACAATTAATTGAACAATAGTAATAACTCAGATTAGGAAAATGATTCAAGTTTGGGATATTTTAAAAGTCAATTACCGAAATACGATTTAAATTATTATGCAGAGCAAAAAATAAAATCGACCTAAGACACATATAATGCTCTCTCTCTCTCTCTCTCTCTCTCTCTCTTTCTCTCTCTATACTTGTCATTCTCTCTCAAAAAGGAAGCCTCCACTGCTACTCTCATATAGGCTGGAGAGAGAAAGCGTCTTGTTCTCCTTTTCTGGCCTCCCCTCCTCTCCTCCCCTTTCTCCTCCTCTCTGATCTCTCTCCCTAACCTCTGGGATGAGAAATTTTTTTCCTTTTCTTTTAGTTTTCCAGTAAGTTTATATCTAGATCTGGTTAGTACCACATTTATGTGGATTTTCTAGTCCGTTTACCAAATCTTGAATATGAGATTTTATTCTTTGATTTAAATCTGTTAGACAATGAGTTATTTTTTCTTTTCAACTGGCATGGAGTTTACTTGGTGTTGAAATCATAGTCTACTCTGCTAAGAATACAATCCAAGAGCAGATGAAGGCAATAGTTTGTTGGTGACCCTTGTTATCTTCTTTTCTTGGAGAATTATGGTAACCCATGAATTTTGTTGTGGTTGTGGTTGTAATCTACTTTTCGTCTCATTTCTTTAAGGAGCTTGAAATTGTAATCCTTATACTTGTACTTTAATTGAAACTATTTTACTTCGAGTAATATTATTTATTTGAAGAGCCCATTTTTATCAAAAAAAAAAAAAGAAGAAGTAAAATCGACCATTTTATCTAAAACTAAGAATATATTAATAAATGCGATGATAGACTCAAAAACGACAAAATATTGAGAAAATGACATTATATGCTAGAAATGAGAATGTCTAAAATAAAATTTATGTTAAATACAACGAATGATCAAGTAAACAACATTTTTTTTCTAGTAACAAATAGGGGTACGATGGACTGTCGATTTAGTTGGGTTTTGGGTTTCATTATTTTTATTTTATAATTAGATATTAGGGTCATGTTTGGTATACTGTATAAGGATTCTATATTATATTAATTAAACAAAATATTATATTTGGTTGTACTTTTTATATTATACTATTTAATACGACATCAAAATTTATAATACGAAAAGTATTTGTTGGAATTTTGGCTTAATTTAAGCCCATTGGTTTGGGCCAAGGCCCAAAAGTTATTAGTTTCCCTTATTTTCTTTGTTTAGTCAGTGGGCCCAATTGTCTCCATCTTAATTGCTGCTTTTTTCTTTTGTTTCCCTTTCTTCAGTTTAGGCGATTCTTTAAGATTATAAGCATATATATATGGACACCAATCCGGTAGGTATTTTTTTTCCTATTTATAGGTATTATTTTACCTAATTAAAAATCATCACGCATGTCTTTTCATGGTAAAAGATGAAGTAAGAAAAATATTAAATAATGTGTATTTTTTTTTCAACTACTCAAATTATAGTACATGTTAGATAATAATCCAACGGCTAAGAAAAATGTCTATACATAGGTAAAAAAAATTATTAGATTAGGAACTTATATATATGTGCTCGTATGAATAAGTGAAGATAATAATAGCTGTGTGAAGAGTGTGTGACCTTGTATAGCCGCTTGGAGGTTTTGAGCACTCTTTGGAACGGGCAGCCACATCACTTTGGTGCTGGCTTGCCACTTGGGTGAGGAGTAACCACACACTTGATAATTTAGCCAAATTTGAAATCTCTATATATAGTTTTTCTCTCTTAGTTTATGGGACTTTGGTATAAACAAGCTTTTAGGTTTTGTTTCTTTATAGCTTGTTTATTTATGGTTCCTTTTGTTATTAGTATCAAGATTATTAGCAAAGCATTTTCTTTACAGTCTTGGATGCTTTTGTATGTGAGAGAAATTTGGATATATATAGGATTTGAGGTTGTGAGGGAAATTTTGTCAAACTTTTTTAATCTCCTTAGTTACAGTAGAAATTCTTCAACGTCTCTGACGTGGACGTAGGCCCAAAGCTGAACAACAATAAATCCTTGTGTCACTTGTGATATTCTGTTATTTATATTTTATCATAAATTTATTTGATTTGGCCTTTGGCACAATAAGTTGGTACTTTGCACTTCTGCTAGCACAATTGTATTACTATTATTTAATACGAGTAAAAAGACATGTATTATACTGTATTATAACATAAAATTGTACAATACTCTTTATCCTTAATTTCTCTCATCCCTTTCTCTCTCATTCCTTTTTCTCGCATCACTTTATCTCTTTTAAAGCAGTATTTTCTAAATAAATTTCTAAAAGTGATATTTTAAAAAAATAACTTTTAAAAAATGGCTATTTTAAATTGGTATTTTTCATAATAATTTTTTAAAATGGTATTTTTATAATTAACATTTAAAATGATATTTTTCAAAAACTAACTTTTAATGCAATATCTCCATACAATGCAAAATTAAATATAGTATTGTATTATCTAATACAATACAATGTATTACGATATAGTGTGGCGCATGAAACGTAACTTAAAAGTTATGAAAATTGGCCCTAAAATAGGTACAATTGACACCAAGTCAAAAAAAGAAAAAAAAAAGAATATATATTATAACATAAAATTGTATATTACTTTCTATCCTTAATTTCTCTCATCGCTTTCTCTCTCATTCTTTTTTCTCACATCACTTTATCCCTTTTAAAGTGGTATTTTCTAAATAAATTTCTAAAAGTGATATTTTAAAAAAGTTATTTTAAAGTGGTATTTTTATAATAATTTTTTAAAATGGTATTTTTATAATTAACTTTTAAAGTGATATTTTTCAAGAATTAACTTTTAATGCAACATCTTAATACAATGCAAAACCAAATATAGTATTGTATTAGAATAACACAATACAATATATCACGATACAATGCGGCGCACAAAACGTAACTTAAAAGCTATGAACATTGGCTCTAAGACAGGTACAATTGGCATCAAGTCAAAAAAAAATTAAGAAAGAATATGTATTATAACATAAAATTATACAATACTCTCTATCCTTAATTTCTCTCATCCCTTTCTCACTCAATCCTTTTTCTCACATCACTTTATCTCTTTTAAAATGGTATTTTCTAAATAAATTTCTAAAAGTGATATTTTAAAAAGATAACTTTTAAAAAATGGTTATTTTAAAGTGGTATTTTTCTAGTCAACTTTTAAAGTGATATTTTTCAAAAACTAACTTTTAATGCAACATCTTAATACAATACACCAAGACTTTCTAACTCAATCCACTTTTCCTCATCAAAATCGAATCTCAAAATTCTAAACAATTTTGTCATACGAATTTCTTGGTCAACTCCGNATAGGTACAATTGACACCAAGTCAAAAAAAGAAAAAAAAAAGAATATATATTATAACATAAAATTGTATATTACTTTCTATCCTTAATTTCTCTCATCGCTTTCTCTCTCATTCTTTTTTCTCACATCACTTTATCCCTTTTAAAGTGGTATTTTCTAAATAAATTTCTAAAAGTGATATTTTAAAAAAGTTATTTTAAAGTGGTATTTTTATAATAATTTTTTAAAATGGTATTTTTATAATTAACTTTTAAAGTGATATTTTTCAAGAATTAACTTTTAATGCAACATCTTAATACAATGCAAAACCAAATATAGTATTGTATTAGAATAACACAATACAATATATCACGATACAATGCGGCGCACAAAACGTAACTTAAAAGCTATGAACATTGGCTCTAAGACAGGTACAATTGGCATCAAGTCAAAAAAAAATTAAGAAAGAATATGTATTATAACATAAAATTATACAATACTCTCTATCCTTAATTTCTCTCATCCCTTTCTCACTCAATCCTTTTTCTCACATCACTTTATCTCTTTTAAAATGGTATTTTCTAAATAAATTTCTAAAAGTGATATTTTAAAAAGATAACTTTTAAAAAATGGTTATTTTAAAGTGGTATTTTTCTAGTCAACTTTTAAAGTGATATTTTTCAAAAACTAACTTTTAATGCAACATCTTAATACAATACACCAAGACTTTCTAACTCAATCCACTTTTCCTCATCAAAATCGAATCTCAAAATTCTAAACAATTTTGTCATACGAATTTCTTGGTCAACTCCGCTCCTACCAAGATACCTTTCAACTTGTAAAATCCCTCCTCCGTATGATTCTACAAGATATCTCTTACAAAAACATAAACCATCAATTCGCTGAACCTCAGGTGCAGCATACTTTATAGTTGAATTAACACATGATGAGTCCATAATATCGAAAGATCTAAGGGCACCAGTTTCAGTTACAGCATAAAATAGATTGTTATAGTGCAGGACTTCGTCTGAATTAAAATATACTATTGGTTCAATTTTAGTCCATGTGGTATCTTGCACAAGTCTAATAAAAGCCAACTCATTACAATCACCAAATATCACCACGACCGTGCATTCATTTGGATTTACTAGCGGGTCAGCAGTAATTAAAAACTTAAAAACATGACACTCATAAACAAGTGCAGGGTCAAAAGAATTTACCATCTCAAAGTCTCCTACATCATGATCTGGATTTGGATCTACTGGAAATAAGCATGGAAGGCGAATACATGTATTTACATTATTCCCTTCCTTAACCATAGAATAAGGATTGTAGAGTGTTACTGTCCAATCTTCATTTACAGCTAACAACCAACCTTTTGAGGAGCCACAAAAGCGCTTATCATATGGCACCAATAATTCTGTCTCTAAGAACTTATTCTCCATAACATTATATATATTCCAAATATGTTTGTTTTTGCTAGGAGTTAGAAGCATTGGAACCTGATGATGTCTATATTGATGGTGTAGCATATCGATGTGTTTAACTTGATTATCTTCTACTACAGAATTCCAGTTAACACAAACAATACCAAATCGCAAAAGGTCAATAGCTGACTGTAATTTGTCCACAATTAAGTCGAGGAGATGTTTTGGAACTCCTCCAGCCCAATCTACAAAGATAAAAATAAATATTAGGAGGAAGGTATAGTGCAAAAACGTTTTAAGCATTTAATGACAGTTTGAAGTAAAGTGATTTTTTCAAAGAAAGTTGAATGTATATTTATTCTTTATCAGAGACTAATGCAGGTCGCAGCAGGTTAAAAAGAAAATTATTATAAACAACTTGTAGGTGACTAGCGAATACATATACTCATCAACACAAAAGGAGAATATACAATAAAACATAGCAGTATATTTGCCATATAAGGAGTAATAAAGTACTGTATACAAAGCTCATGCATGAGTAGTTCATACAATTCTATATATGAGATCAATAAGCATTTATGTTATAGCAAAAGAGTAATGAAACATAGGAATACTAACATAATAGCAATACTGTACATAAAAATTGAAAGCAATCACTAAATCTGAAATAAACACTTTTTCTTTAACCATTCCCACATACTTAAATACATGAGAAAAACAAAAACAAAAACAACAAATACTTGTATAGGAAGTTATGATTTTCCTAAATTCAAAAGTTGAACCTGTTTTACCAGCTACGTACTGTTGATTAACAATTAAAACAATTTATGATTTTAAAGCATAAAGAGATTAAGATTTGATAAATAACACTAAATAATTAACACCCAAATTTAAGAATATTCTATATAACTTCATAATAGAGAAAAAAAAAGATATATTTATACTTTGCCTGATCCTTAAAAACAAACTATATTATGAATTTTCTCACGATGATTGATATCTTCATTCCGTAATTCCTTAAAAGCAATTTGAACAAATATTAGTGACTAGTCATATATAGTCAAATAGACCCGAAAAATTCTTTAAACCAGAAAATTAATACATGCAAAAGAGCCCAAAAATAATTCAGGAACGTTTAGCATATTTATCTCTTTATACATATAAATACAGTATATATACATGTGTGTGAAAAGACTTCGTGAAACAATAATCGTGCACAGAAAAATAATGAACTTCACATATGATTGATCCATTAACTTAATCAAGTCGAACATAGGCACACAAATACAAGAATAAGTTATAAATAGGCATACCCGAATTCATGATTTCAACTCTATGTAAATTTTGATGTCTCTGATTCTGTCCTGGGAAGAACTAACGTTTCTGATTTTCCCCCGCTAAAGGAATGGTTTCTCTAGGTTCTTCTTCTTCTTTTTTTCTTTTTTTTTTTTTTCGGGTATCTCTGATTCCAAACGCTAGAAATTTGGTCAGATTTATAAGATAAAGAAGAGTAGTTTCTCATCTAAAAAAAAAAAGAGTAGTTCCATTCTTAGAGAAAAAAAAAAAAGGAGTAATTTGCTTTCAAACGAAAAATAAAATAAAAAGAATAGTTTACCAATCCACAGTCAGTCTACACAAGGTAAATGGGCCTCAATATCGATAGGCCTGATGTACTTTTATCACACTTTTAATGTACCTTTTTGCCCTTTTTAATTTGGTTTTTCCGTTTAGACTATTTTGCACTTTTTATTTAGAGAAATTTAAGTAGATAACCAAAATTTTAAATTTGATTAAGTAGATATACATTTTTAAAATTTTATAGCTAAATGTCCATATATATATATTTTTATACTTGGTAGATACACATATCTACTAATTTTAGTTACTGTACTGAAATACACTAAGTATATAATTTTTTATACTTGGTATATAAAATTTTATTCTTGGTATATAAGTATATATACAGGACATTTTGCTACAACATTTGACAAAGGGATATTTACTGAAATTAGGCCCAAAATTTGGTCATATTTCTATAAGCCTCCCCTTTTTTTTTTTTTTGGAGTAATAGACTGTTTTACACTTGAAACAACATAAAGAAGAAAATAAATTTTAGTTTTAAAATAGATTATCTAAGTACCAAATATAGTTTAACTTCCTCCAACATTTAAAAAGTAAAATATCAACTTTTGGACTAATCAATTCAAGAACTAAATTACGAAAAAAAAAGGAGCATAAAGTAAGTCAGGAATTGCTAGTGTGAGCTACCTTTTCCGAAGTTGTTTGTATTTTGTCAAGATTCTTGATCAAAATAATATATTATATAAATAATATACTATTCTAAAATTTTGCTAGTCTTCTTTTTAAGGACAATAAATAAACTCTTTATATTGGGTTGCTTTTTTACTAATTTTTACTCTTATATATTGATTTATGTAAATGTTGTCAAATCTAGGGATGTCACTATAAGAATATGAAAAGAAAAATGACATAGTGTATGAACTTTTTAAAAATAATGACAAAAATACGATCTGGCCTATATAACTAATTTTTCATACAGCCCATAAATTTTTTTTACTATTTTATGCGATATAAAGCTCAGAAAACTTTATTAATTGCAAAGTTACAAAAAATAAACAAAACTAAAAGCTAAGCTAGTGGCAGGCTAGATTAAAATATCAGTCTAGATTTGGGTTCAATTCCCTTTATTTACACATTCACCATTTCATATCTTTTACATTTATTTATTTCTTTTTTTCACTTTTTCTTTTTTAAATTTATTTTTTAAAACTATTTTTCTTTTTTCTTTTCTTTTTTTTTTGTTTTGAACTTAATTACACCTTTTTTTTATTTTTTATTTTTTATCTTTGTCGTTTTTAAAGGAGTTTTTTTTCCATGTTCAATCCACTATTGAATTTCCTTGAGGTTCACCTTATTTTTTTTCTTTTCCTTTACTTTATTTATTTTCATTTTTTACGTTTTGTCGTTTTAAATTCATTTTTTTTCATATTGAACATTACTACTATTTCTTTTTAGCCTTTATCTTTTTTTTCGTCTTTTTTTTTTCAATTTATTATATAAGCTTCTTTAGTTAGTATTGTGATTGCTGAAAATTATTTACCAATTGATATTAAAACTAATTTGGTGTAACTTGAGAAACCAATATTCTGGTTTTCGATAAACCAATTGGGTTACTTGCCATTTTTTTTTTTGTTATTAATTTGATTAGTAATGAGAAACCAATTTGATAACTGAGAAACTAAATACTTACTTTTTTTTATTTAAGGAAATGATTACTTGTTATTCTTAAACCAAAAATCAATTTGGTTTCTACTAGGTAACTAGAAACCATCTAATAGTTGGTTACTTAGTTTTTTTATTTAAGGAAATGATTACTTGCTACTCTAACCAAAAATCAATTTGGTTTCTACTAGGTAACTAGAAACCAATCTAATAGTTGGTTATTAAATTGGGTTACTTGCCTTTTTTTGTTATTAATTTGATTAATAACGAGAAACCAATCTGATAACTACGAAACCAAATACTTACTACTTTTTTTATTTAAGGAAATGATTATTTGCTACTCTTAAACCAAAAATCAATTTAGTTTCTATTAGGTAACTAGAAACCAATCTAATAGTTGGTTGCTTAGTTTTTTTATTTAAGGAAATGATTACTTGCTACTCTTAAACTAAAAATCAATTTGATTTCTACTAGGTAACCAGAAACCAATCTAATAATTAGTTATTAATTTGATTAGTAATGAGAAACCAACTTGAGAAACTAATATAGTTTCTTAGGGATTTGAACTCGTGACCTCTTGAATAAGAGGTATCCTAGTAGCTATCACATTAATGGCATGGTGGTTACTAAAATACCTCTTATTTAAGAGGCCATAAATTCAAATTTTGGGGACTATATTTTGGGGAATGAAAGTACCCAAAGTCAATGAGAGTATTATTGAACAAATAACAAGCAGACCTATCATTTTGTAGAAGATTTTCTTCAAACAATAATGACCGATAGAGATTTAAGTAGAGGGAGAGATGATTTGTTTTTGAACACGAGAGAGAGAGAGAGAGAGAGAGAGAGGGGCAATGGCTTCGTGCAGTGATAGAATTAGAAAGATCGAGTGAGTTGGGTAGGCAAATAAAGAAAGAAACAACAGTTTTTATTGCATTGAGAGCTATACATTTACAAATGACCAGGCCTATCTATATTTAGAGGCATCCATAGTATCAGTTAACACCCTTAAAAAAGGGCTTCAAAGCAAATTGGTTGACCTAAAGCCGAGATTTAACCACCTCTTAAAGGGCTTGTCAGAAAATCACCTCATGAGATGTCAAAACCAATTTGACATTTTAGAGTATAGTACTATAGTTGCTCATGCTTCATGTATATATGTATATATATAAGTTATAATTTCTCTCCAGTTGGGGTCATTATTAAATTTGACTTTCTATTAAAGCATGTGATTAAAAAAAATAAAAGAGTGACAAATTATAGTCATTTATAAAAGAGTGAATTGCAAAAAAATACTTTCAAATTTGGATTCTACAAAATAGTATTTTGAGATTAAGAATTTCTGAAATTAAATATTCTCGACTGACTTTTTGACAAATTTTAGTAACCAAAAAATAATAGTGTCCTCTGTTAAAACTTGATTAATCCTTATTATTCTCATTAATTTTGACGATATTATTGTCTTTTATCAGTTGAATCAAAAAGTCAACTCATGGTATTAATTTTCAAAAATTCTTAATCTCAAGTTATTATATTGCAGAGTCTAAATTTCAGAGTTTAAATTGCAAAACACTCAAACCTTAGGGTATTTTTTTAAAATTTACCTTTTATAAAACTAGAACTTTAATTTAATAAAAAGTTTGGATTTCCAAAATTACTTTTTCTAATTCAATCTTGATTGAAAATTTCTGACCATGTCAAAAAATGATAAAAATGAATGAGGCGACACCAGGAAGGTAATTGATCGTGATCGATTATAGTCAAAATGTTTTGACTATAGTCCAGTAATTTAATTTTCGATTGGCATTGAGCCATCGATCAAAAAATTTTGACTAGAGTCAATATTTTTCGACTGTTGGTCAAAAAATTTTTTAAGCTGAACAAGTTTGATCACGGTTGAAAATTTTCAACCCTATTTGAGTGTAGGCACGATTAGAATAAACAGTGATGACAAGGTTCTACAGGTATATGAAGATGAATGCGTTTTAAGATTTGTTAGGAAATACAGTATATATCCAAATAATTTTAATTATGTGACATGATAATAAAAATTAGTTGTAAAAATATTCATGAATGAGTCTTTTTCTTCATCATGACAGTCTTAGTAAATATGAAGTATTGCTTGAATTAGATATTGCACGTCAAAAGCAATTGTTTTTTTTTTTTTTTCAATCCAAATAAATGTGCCATCAAAATCGGCTTTCCTAGTCTTAGTAAATATAAAGTATTGCTTAAATTAGATATTGCACGTCAAAAGCAATTGTTTTCTTTTTTTCAATCCAAATAAATGTGCCATCAAAATCGGCTTTCCTAATAGGAAACTTTTGCATATATAGATAGAGCTCTCTTTAGTCAAAAGATACGTTTGACGTGTGACACATGACATGTGACATGTGCTATCAATAGCAAATGTCCTTTTTTTTTTTATAACTGAAAGGGGAGGAGGGGGCGACCAGCGTGGCAACCCTCCCTGGGCGTGACCATAGGAGCTCCAACCCCGCTCAGGAATGTTCCCCAAGACCCTATCGGCTGGGTCGCCACCACCGGACGGTGGAGTGAGTCACCTGAACCCCAACCGAGCAACTAGTGGTAACGGCACCCGGGGGTAGAGGGCCGGACATGGGCTGACAGGTATGTACCCTCACATTTAAGACCCCCCGGAGGGGGTCACCCAGTTCGAACCCGGGACCTCATGCCCCCGGAAAACAACGAGCTGACAGGTATGTACCCTCACATTTAAGACCCCCCGGAGGGGGTCACCCAGTTCGAACCCGGGACCTCATGCCCCCGGAAAACAACGACCACCACTAGGCCACTCGCTCGGTGGTTAGCAAATGTCCTTTTTATGTTTTCAAATGTATACTACAAAAATATCAGTGTCATAGTCAGTTGTATCGGACTGTATACTCATCATTTTCCATATTTTCTCGTGTATGATTTTGAATCCTCTCTATATCTTATTTTGATTTTATATAACTGTTGTAATGTTCTGCTAGTATACACGCTTACTGATCGGGTGTTTAATAAATGTTGATCTGGGTAACTTTTTTTATTCTTTTTAAAAAATTATAGCATGCTGATCTTATTCAGGATTTATTCATGATCTGCAGCAAGTGTTGCTAGTGAGATCTAATTAATGCATGACATAGACCAGGGAAGTTGAAAGTAAGGATAAGTGTTGGTAGTGATAGCAAACTAATGCATGACATAGACCTGGGAAGTTGAAAGTGGGGATAATTTATGAGGAAGACACTTTTGGAAAAATAATTTGAAAGTAGAATTGGACAAATAACTTATATGTCTAATATAGAAATTAAATTGTTGAGATCTAATATACTTTTTCTGTTGCAATTGGTAGTTCAATCATGACCCTAATGAATTATTAACCATAAATCTGTATAAATGGATTAACCATTTGGTGGTGTGATATAATCAAATGTAATTGCTTCATGTAAAAGCTTAATGAAATTATCTAGCATATATTAGAGTACTGTTTTGGAACAGAACAGGGATCCTTATCCAACTACCCAGTACATATTTGATGCAGCCAGCCTCCCTCTTCTCTCGTACTGATCTCCTAAGACAAGGACCGCTGTAAAAAGGTCAAAGTGGGGTCCACTTTCAAAACCAACAAATAATCAGGACCGAAAGAGAATAAATTTACATTTGAGGACTACATGTTTCTTTTGGTAAGGTCATATGGGGACTACATACTCATTTATTCCGGGAATATATAGGGGTTTGGTTCACTAATTCTATTTCATTAGAATGGAAAATTCATTTGAATGAGTATTTGTTTCAAAAATTTCAGTTTTTCCATTCAGATGAACTTTTAGAATGTGTGTTTATTTCAACAGTTCAGTTTTTCCATTCAAATGGTCCATTAGAAAAATCAACCATTAGAATGATTTTTGTGTCTTGGATGAGAATGGAAGGGGAAAGGTGTTTTTGAATGATCCATTCCAATACTCTCATTCTAATTACAACCCATTCCATTATTTTTCCATTCAGATATCTTCCATTCCAATTATAACACATTCTACAATTTCTATTCAAATACACTCATTCAAATAGATGAACTAAACAGGCCCATAATTATCTACTAAGCCCATTTTGTCATGAATAATTAGCACTATTGATATCCAAACGTTTTTGCCTACTTGTAGTTTGGTTAATGAAAATTTTTGTTAGCAACTTTTAGCAATTGAATAGACAAATCCATTGCAACTAAGTCCTATTCTCTGCAACTAAGTCCTATTCTCATATGTATAATCTGCTAAGTTTTCGGACAAAAAACTCTCATTTTTTTTCGTTAAAAAAAAAAAAGAAACTTCCATTTTTTCTGAAAAAACAAACAACTTTCACTTGTAATACACATTTTATTTTTTAGGACAATATTAAAAAAATAAAATATATTCTCTTCCTCTTTTCTTACCATCGCTACTCCAATGGTCATCCCTCCTGAGGGGCAACCATGAAATAGTGGTATGCCAAAAAATAAAGAATAAAAATTGATGAATCGGAAAAAAAAAAAAAAAGAAAAAACCAAGTGACATGACTATAGCGAACTGAAAAAACTGAATAAATCTAAATAGAAAGAAGGCTTAATGGCACAAATGATCCCTTGACTATCCACTATGAGGAAATTTAGTCCTCAAAGTTTTAATTGTGGCAACTAAGCTCCTAAAATTTTTAATTTAAAATATTTTGGTCCGTGAACTATGTGAATTGCAATCTGCTATTAAATTTATAGTGAAAAATACACGTAAGAAGCACATTTGGTATCTGAAAGTGTATTTTGAAGGTAATTTGGGAATTTTAAGCAAAAAGAAAAAAAAAACAATTACAGAAAAATTTTCTCTAAATTTGCAACTCTAAGAATCCTAAAAAATGTGAGCAATATACATTTCTTTCTTTTCAAATTTTTTTATTTAGTTTATTTTCCTTCAAAAACCCTTTTAGATGCTAACACGTACTTCTCATGTATATTTTCTATCAAAAATTTAATAGAAAGTTGTAATTTAGATAGTTTAAAGACTAAACTACTTTAAATCAGAAATTCAGAAGCTTAATTGCCATAATTAGAACTTCGAGGACCAAATCACTTCAAGTTAAATAGTTTAATTAGTGATTATTTATGCCATAAACCCTAGAAAGAAAGTTGAATTAAGTTTCACTGGTTGGGTAGAGATGTCGTATCGATACTAGAAAAAGATTTGTGCTTAGCATTGCCTCTTAGTACAAATTAGTACCCCAAATTTTTCAATGTGATTAATTATCTTAGTTGCATGAGACTATTTTGGGATGTAAATTATTTATCCAAGTCCTAAGTTGATATTAAACACATTATCATGGTAAATAATCCTAATATATTCTACACAATGGCTTAATTCGTCCTTGGGATATATATTGATATCCAAACTAACTCTTTAGGGAAGGAAAAAAAAGGGGGGGAGGGGAGGGGGACGAAGAAAATCTTAAAATTATTCCAAACAAATACATCAACAATTTTTCTTTTTTTTTGGTGATTTTCATCTCTCTCTCTCTCTTTCTCTCTCTCTCTCTTTTTATTGACTTATTAGACAATAAAGAAATATTTAATGGCATATTTTAGATATTTCACATTACAAATTTGACTAAAAAGATATACATAAGATTTCCTGTTTAGAAAATAGATCACAAATTCTTTTAAATTTTTTTCAGAGTACGTGGTATAAACATGTAGGTCTGATTGGTTTTAGTTTATTACATAAACTAGCCTAAGTAGGATTTAAACCATTCCCCTCCCATATACTTATATACACTCCTAAGAATCCTAGACCAATTGAACTAGCCTCAATAGACTAGAAAGTGCCTGATTTAATGGACTAATGAACATCCCTGCCGTGAAATAACTATATATAGTTAAGTGTGTGTGTGTGTTTTTTTTGGAATTTCTAAATGCATGTGTGCATGAACAATTGAAAAAAAAAAGAAAAAAAAAAAAGGGAAAAAGAAAGGAATGAAGTTAATTATCAAATTTAACTCTCCGGTGAATTTTAAAAAAAACTTTTGCAACGTAAGGGTTGTTTTTGTGATCATTTATGATGCAATCCTAGAACGCAAAACCGGCTTTAACATAGGGAGTTATTTGTAAATTTTCAGTTATTTAGAAAGGAAAAAAAATAATAATAATAATTGCATGATGATGGTATATTATATATATACCGTTTTCAGAAGAAGCTAGTCATTTTTCAGTAAGAAGAGTAAGAGGACACAGTTCCACCAGAAGTATTACTATTAGCATGATGTTATTATGGCGGATGGTGAGGAAAACGTTGACCAGCCCGTTCAACTTCCACAGCCGCTGCCGGTCAACTTCCCAAGACCATGTTCATTTTGCGGAAAAATCTCAGCCACGCTTGCAGAGCTTAAAACTCACAGAAAGGAAAGACATTATAACAAGAAAAAAGATCGATGTGGTCGCTGCGGGCGGACGTTTAGGAGAGATGAGCTCTTTGATGCTCATGAATGTCTTCCCTAACCCTAACTCATCTCTTCTCTGCAGCAGGTCAGTTAACAAAGATCGCTCTTCTTTTTTGATTCTCGTTAATTTACATTTTTCGTTTCTACACTCTTGATGTGATCATTCGTATCATCATCTTGACTGCAATGATGTTGGGTGCGTGTGTGTGTCTAAGTCTAATGCATGCTCTACTGTGTGGGTATTCACTTCTCAGGGCATTAATGCTTGGGCTTTTGGAATTGGTGCATGGTACGTTTTTTATCATTATTGTCTACAACTGCGCTGCTGGTAGCTCAGGTAAGCAAGTTCTTCACCAGTTCACCTATATATAATTATATATACATCTTTTAGTTTCTTTCAGCATTTTTTTAATTAACCACAAGTAAAAGTGCCATCTTTTTTTCATTTTACTTTTGTTTGAGGCCCATGTTTGCTATTTTTTTTTTTTCTTTTTGCATGGTGAATGTTCCATGAATCATGAGTTTCTTTGTTTAGTTTAATTTTCTAGCTTCATATGTATTAAAATGAGTCTCTTCACAGATACCTCGAACAGAAGAGAAAAAAAAATGTAAAGGAACCTCCTTGATCTTCATACGTTTAATAATTTTTTATGAGTGCAAACTTCATGGATTTTCTTTAGTTTCTTTTTTGTGTTCCTTTTCTTGTTAGGTGGGTTTGTCATCTTTCTTTTCTTTTCTTTTCTTGATTAGAAATTTGGTCTCTGGTTTATAATTTCATCTTGAAAATAATCTCTCTCTAATTAATGGAGTACATAGTGCTTGAGTTTTTCTGAAGAAGAGCTTTTACTAAATCAGATCTGCATTTGTGTATCAACAGGAGGACATATCAAACTAGTTGTGACTTTTGGACTCCTCTTGGCAAGGAAGCTCTCTCTTACAATTTCCATTTTCTACAACGGTGCCATCTGTGGTGTTGGTGCTCTGAAGGGCTTTGAGAAGGCCACTATCTATGAGAGGTTAGGTGGTGGAGCTAAACGTTATTGCTCATGGCTGCACCAGGGGTGATGGCCTTGTTGCTGGGATTGCAGAGTTGATTGCTATCTTCTTCTTCCTTTACATCATGTTCTTTACTGTAATGGGTCTGTCCAAGTCAGCAGGTAGCAAGTCTACTGTGGATATTCAGGTTATTGCTTGGGCCTTTGGTCTTGTCTACTGCACTGCTGTTATATCTGGTAAACCATTTCTTCACCAAACTTTGAGATTTTTTTTTTCCAGCATTTTTTTAATGCCCATTAATCAAAACTTCCTTAACCAGAAGTAAAGTGGGAACTTATTTCGTTTTATTTTGTTATAAGCCCATGTTTGCTAAGTTTTTTTTTGGTGAATATTTCATGGGTTTCTATAGTTTTTGACTCTCTTCATGCTATGAATTCTTCAGCATTTGTGCCCACAACTTCTTCAAAGAGAGAAAAGAAAAAGGAATTCTCTTTTTGATTCATATTGCTAATCTTTTCGGTGCAGACTTCATAGATTTTCTTTAGTTTTTTCTGTGTTTTTTTACTTAGGTAACTTCATGGATTTTCTTTAGTCTTTTCTGTGTTCTTTTCCTTAGGTTGGCTTGTCGTCTTTTAAGGTTCTTTCGGTTTCTATCTTCATTCTGAAATGAGTTTCTCTCTATTGGAGGAAATAGTGCTTGAGTTTTTAGACGACCCTATACTAACCAGATCTGATTGTTTGTTTGTTTGTAAATTATTAACAGGACACCTCAACCCTGAAGCAGTGACTTTTGAACTCTCCTTGGCAAGGAATCTCTCTCTTTCGAAAGCCATTTTCTACGTGGTGATGCAGTGCCTTGGTGCCATCTGTGGTGCTCGTACTGTTGTGAAGGGCTTCGCAAAGGCCTCTACCTATGAGAGGTTGGGTGGTGGAGCCAATATTGTTGTTGCTCATGGTTACACTGTGTTCTCTGCCACTGATTCCAAGAGAAACCCCAGTGACTCCCACATCCCTGTATGAGTTCTTTCTCATATTTTCTCTTGCCTTAACTTTGGTTACATGACATATTTGCTTTACTGCATTTTGGTTCTCAGATATTTTTCATTATTTGGTGTGTGACTTCCATGTGCCTTGAGAAGGATTTTATAAGACGAATTTCTCTGTTTTCAAATAATAGATAGACAGTTGTCTTCTTTTTAAGTTTCCTTGCTAGATTTTTATGTAACTCAACTTTCATGGACTATATTCACTGACTTTCTGGTTTTTGGTGCTTTTCACGTCTCATGGTTTAGTTATACAGAAATTAGACATAACATCTTAACCCTTTATAAATCATATGGCTAGTCTAGTGGTAAATAATGTATCGGTAGGTATTAATCTCTTAATAATAATATCATCTTTTGTAGGTTGATATTAATGTTTCAGAACAGTAATAGAACAGGGACTAATCTTGATTTTCTTCTAAACTTTTGTCTTGCGTGGCAGATCTTGGCTTCTCTCCCAGTTGGGTTCGCAGTGGTCATGGTTCACTTGGTCACCATTGGAACTGGCATCAACACAGCTAGGAGTCTTGGAGCCGCAATCATCTTCAACAAAGACCATGCTTCGGATGACCATGTAATAAGCATTCTGTTCTCAACCCATGTTACAAATATCCATCTCCTAATTATTTAATGGACGGTAGAGATTAAGTCCTAACTATGTCATCTCTTATTTGCAGTGGATGTGGATCTTCTGGGTTGGAACCTTCATTGGTGCTGCTCTTCCTGCTGTGTACCACCAGATGGTCATCATGTCAGAGCCAGTCCCTTCGAGGCCAGGGCTTGATCTTTCATTCAGTTGACACTTGTTTTCTTCTTTCTTCTTCTACTTGTGTGTTTAACTTTTTCTTTTTCCCATATGCATTTGGTTGGTGGTAGTAGTGTGAAAATTATGTGTGAACTTAATCAGAATGTAATCCAGAGTTTGTGACAGGTTATTGTTATTAATTAAGGATTCTCTTTATGTTTAGCTCTTTCTTCATTCTTCCAACTAGGCATACTTAGTCATTATCTTTCAATGCTTTTGTATATTAATATTCTTTTTTCTTTCTTTAGGAACTTATTATTACTCTTTCGAAACGCATGTTACATTAATAGAGAGAGAAGTCAAAAAGAGAAGGGCAAATAAAACATAAAAGGGCACCAGTTGAAATTAAAAACAATGATTAACTTTTTTTCCTTTTCCTTTCTCTTCCTCTGGACCAACTTTGGAGACACATAAAAAGAAACTTATTTGTCCAGAAGCAAATTAAATTACCAATGCTTGAGATTAGGAATGGCTTGGGTAAGCATAAAGGTAAGAAAAGGCAATATATGAATAAATAAATAAGAGCGGAAGAAAACATTTAAGCAGGGCCAGTCCATTCTCAGTTTCTCATGCATTTTCATTCATTATTTAGGTTAACTCATAGTGTTGACTTTCGAAAAATCAAAAGTAGTTTTTATTGACTCGTTCTGTGTGTTTGGAAGAGCTAGTGGAAGGGGATGAAGTGACGATCACGCCTTGCTTGCTCCCACGTGTACCATGAGAACTGCATTGTCAAGTGGCTGAGGAAGAAAAACTCTTGTCCTTTGTGTCGTTCTGCCATGCACTAGGAATTAGGTCTTTTAGAATTTGTTTTGTTAGACATTTTATTTCAAGGTTAAATACGGTAATTGGTCCCTGAATTATACTTATTTTATCACTTTATCTCTGAATATTTAACTTACATAGTAATGACCTTAAATTATGTAATTATTACAGTATTGATCCTTTTGTCATAAACTAGTTTTTTAACAGAAAATAGTCGTGAAAAAACGTACAATTAAGCATTATTTATTTCTATGAATCAAAATCTCATTTTTAGTCATAGTTACTAATACTAAAACGTGCGCTTTATACAAAACTCTTGTTAAAAATTTAACCATTTATGATTGCTACAATAATTATATAAGTTTTAGTAGTCTACTGTGTAAGTTAAAATTTCAAAATCTCATTCTTGACCACAGTTTGGTAGTTACCATATTGTGTGCTCTATGATATCTTATTTCTATTAAATATTTAACAGTTTGTGATAATGATAGGTATAATTTAGGGATTATTAATATCATTAACCCTTTATATTTATATTTTTTATTTGAAAAAAAAAAAGTCAAACAGGAAATATATATTTTCTTGAGTAACGTATGAGAAGAATGAAGATCTTTCTCAAGAAAGACAAAAGAAATAATAATATTAATGGTTTTTTTTTTCTTGTATAGAGATTAGAGAACAAAATTACAACTATGTTTGCGTTTAATTTCTTGGGATAATTGCAAAATCTTTCTTACGTTTTTGGCTAAATTGGATAATCATTCTAAATAACAAAATCTCCCTTTTCGATCTTAATGTATGAACAAATCCATTATACAGTCAAAAACTAAAATTCTAAAGACTATAATACCCTTGTCAAATCTAAAAATAAATTAAAAAAAAAAAACTCCTCTATCGTCCTTATAACCTCCGTCGATAATAATATAAATTTAAATAAAAAATTAAAATAAAATAAATTAAACATGAAAATAAAAAGCTTATCGAAAATTTGTTGCTTTTGACTCTTGAGTTATATTACACCACAAACATTTTGCTTAAAGAAAGGGGCTTATAGAAACATGACTAAATTTGGGGCCTAATTTCAGTAAATGTCCTTTTGTCAAAAGTTATAGCAAAATGTCCGGTATATATGCATATATACCAAGNTTCCAATTTTTTTTCAGAGATACCATATATTTTCGAATTTCCCCTTAAGAAAAGTTAAGAGAGACCTAGAAGATTAAGAGTTCAAATTCACAAGCTTATCAGTCTTTGTTCATGTAGAATGTGAAACTTACTTGAATATCAAAATAACAAATGATCCCTAATTAATGTTATTTAAAACGAAAAACAATTTGCAAAAAACTTAGTGAAAAGTAATATTACACATACTCAAAGCCCCACTCTAAGTTGAAAGCATTTGAATCAGAAACAAATCTAATTATCAAGCAATTACGATTTTACCTATGTTTGGTAGGAGAACATGCTAGAATGGAAAGAAGAGAGAAAAAATTTAAGTGAAGGAAATGAATGGAAAAGTTTTTCTTTTTCTTTTTTCTTTTAAATCGTGTTTGGTAGGGGGAAAAAACTAATTTAATGATAGTTTTCAACCATCAACTTAATAATGAATGAAAAGGTGGTTGGCAAAAATCATTGAGTACTTTTGAGCACATTATATAAGCATATAAAACCATAAAGAGTACCATTGGTTGATTTAACTTTTTCCACAAGTAAATTTGCAGTAATTTACCAACAATAAATCATACTAATTATAAATTGTTACTAGTACATTCAACCCAGTTTCCATATAGAGTAATGTTATGACGCATCTCAATCATATGCAGTGTTAGTTTTTTTACTCAATTGGGATCCTACATGAAATGTTATTTTATCTTTCAGTAAAACATTGACACCTCGTGTAGCAGTAGGTTGACTAGCTATTTGATCATTTTTTAGTCCAAAATCCAATGTATGACCAAACTTAAAGTTTATAACTAAATGTCCAACCCACTTAATGATAAAAAATTGAAATACAACACATTCTGTAATGAAACTTTAAAAAGATTGGGCATTTAGTTATAACTTTTAAAATATGGACATCTACTTAAACCAATTTAAAAAATTTGTCATCCACCTAATTTTCTCCATATTCGTTAGTGTTGAATACCTTAAGCCTTAAGGTGGCTCATAGTATTAGTCTTTTATATTATAAGTATATATATATGTTTCAGTAGCATGAAATACCTTTATGTAGTTTTATTTTTCTTTGAAATTCAATTTAGTTTTCTCCCATAGATATTTTTTGTTATTATTTAGGGTGGCTCTATTGCCGCCCCTCTTTTTTATCTTCCCACATCTCTTCTAAAGAAATTTCTTATAATAAACTTTAGGATTTTCTTTTCCTACACCTTTTGAACTTTCATTAACCCCAAAATATCCATTAGTAATTTTTTAATAATTTTTTTCCCACACCTATTATATTTATTAGACATTAATTAGTTCTAAAACCTCTACTTTATGTCTTCTTCAAAATTGAGATATATATTATTTCGATATACAGTTGCGACTCTTGCGGATAACGTTTCCAGAAATTTTATGTCAAACTTCGAAATACTTTTCATAAACTTTTGATGGAAAAAAAAAAAAGAAATTAAGAAAGAAAAGGAAAGGAAACCTTATAAGTTAACTTATACACATTGTGCGGTAGTATATAAAGAGATATATACCTTAACATTTATTCGATAACTATGTACGATTGTGTATTTGAAATAAGTTTATAAGGTTGATGGGTAATGTAAGTAATTTGATTGATATACCTTATGCTTATAGCAATTGGATAGGTGTTCTAATAGACATGCATTATATAAATTAACATATGGAAAACAAAATATTCATTGGGTTAATGCTCAGGTAATTGGATTAAAAGGTGTTTTCAATTCAAATGTCAGAAAATTAAGTTCCCATTTTATTAATGCAAACTAAGACTAAAAAATTCCAATTGTTACGAATGCCATATTGTTGAGGGTGTGTTAAGAAAAAGGTTTCCATTGTTTATTGTTATATGAGTGCATTTCTATCACTTGATATAATGGTATTTCTGTGAAAAATAAATTACTAAAAAATGTGATGGGAGGTGGAAAAAAAAAAAGGTGTCAATAGAACCATCATATTATTTATCATGTGTTATTGATTTTATTTTGAAATTTTCAATATTAAATGAATTTTGTATAACCAGTATATAAAACTTATGAGCAACCAAATTTATTAATAAAACCCTGTTCAAAAAAAAATTAATAAAACCGTTCTATTTTTACCGAAAATTTGTACTTATTAGCGTATTTTTGTACACGTTTTTTTTATTAAAAAAAATAGTCGTATCATGTGTGCATAATTAAATTTATAAATTTTTAGCAACAGGTATTTTATTGCCAAACTTTTATCGGTATTTTTCATAAATAATCCAAATTATGCACAGCCGTATAATTAGCCATTCAATTATATATTGTTTGTATTTTGTTAACTCTATGTAAATAAACACACCAAAACTATTTAATAGGGAATTGATATTGAAAAGCTTATAATTATATCGCACGTAAATACATTTTGTGTAGTTTTCAATGTTTCATTTTAGATTGCCATTATTTTTATATGCTTACACAATGATTTAATTCTTATTATTTTCACATTTTTTAGGGAATTTTATTTTTTTTACCTTTAAACAGTCAAACTAAACATTCTTAACGTTTAAAAAACTATTAAAAAGTCTTTTCAAAAAAAAAAAAGAAAAACTCTTAAAAAGGATAAATGTTCCCCTTTTTTTTTGAAAGCAGATAATATATTTATATTTTAGGTAAATAATGCTTTTTTTTTTTTTGGGGTTAATCCAAGGGAAGCATGCAATATCCTTAAGAGTTACTTTAGGTATATTAAAGGTATAATTGTTCTTTAAGAGTTACCAAGGAACCCATTTAAAGACCATAATACACAGTAGCCATAAGTCTGGCTATAACTGGCTGCGATATTGACATGTTATTTATTTATTTATTTATTCATTTATTATTTTGATTTTCAGATAATAAATTATCAAGTTAAGACGTATTCCATTCATTGGAATATCTAGTCAGTAGTTACCAAGCCGCACTGCTGACTAAATGTGAGCTAAGGAACATTATGGGATCTGCATGTTATGTTATGTCTGCTAAAAGTTTTTGAAAAAATTGAAGCGTTAAGTCAAGTTTTTAAGGGATGCTGAATATGCATTAAACCCTATAGATTTGTGGTCCAATCCCATATCATTATGTAATAATGTATGGACCTCACGCATATAATTACGTAATTAGTCTCACATTTGCAAACTCTATAACCAAAACTAACCTAAAACAAGCTCACCGAAACATTAAAAAGAAGTAAAGTTAAAAAGTAAAAATAAAAAAGGTTAATTTCAATCACAAGAGAAAAGACACATTAAAAATAAGGAAAAATGTTGTTCAACCCCACAACGTTCTATTCACTAGAGGTTGTGATAGCGGAAGTAAGTCATCCTAAATAAGTTGAAAATTTTGATAATTAAATCTCAACAACGGAAACTTGACATATGATTAACGATTGAGGAATATTAAATGCATTTTTTTAAAATATCTCTTACACTTTTTTAGTCTTTAGGATGACAATAAAACTCACAGTTACGAGTATTAATGGTTATTCGATTCAGATTGGAAGGAAAAAAAACTGTTTAAGCTGGAAAAATGATCAGTGTAGTCCCGCAATTATATGGGTACGGAGTGGGATAATTTTATACAATCCATCTGTAACCGCATGATACATATATAGTCATATAATAAATTATTATACATATATAAATATATTTAATTTTACAACACTCATGTCCATAAATCTTTTAAAAAAATGACTTTAGAGAGTTATATATGTTTATATATTTGAGTTTAGAGTTTGAAAACTATTAGTATTTTGTTATGTTTGTTTTTATGTAAAAAAAATAATAATTATGTTTACTAGTATTTTTATTTTATATTTTTCTTATTTTGTTATTAACAACAGGTAATGGATAATCATAGTTTTCTTCGTTCTCTATTGATTAATGCTCGCACCGTATTTGCATCTAAAAGAGTAATTAATGGGGTGGGTATATGGTATTGTAATTGACTTTCAGCTATAGAGAGGGTAATTGAAAAATAATCACCGATTTGTCTATTGTCATTCCAACTTAGTTTTATTGCTTGACATATGAGTTCCATTATTCAATTTCAAATTTTAATAGTATAACAAATTNATGGTAATAGTCATTAAGTCCTTGTTTGGTACATGGATCTAGGATTGGGATTATAATTATTTATCCCATACACATGTTTGATGCCAACTCAGAATTAGGATAAATAATCCACAACCCTAAAATAGTCTCATGTGAGTGTGATAATTTATCTCATTTAAAAGTATATGATTAATAATCCCCCACTCAAAAGTGGTGGGACCCATATCAATTCCAAATTCCAAACTAGTGGATCTCACATTATGAATACTTTTTATATTTTTTATGATTCAAACCAATCTAAAATCATTGTCAGGGGTTCAAGCCTTGGTAGAGTATGTATGTGTTATTTTCCTTTAAATTTGTAGTAAGTGGTGATCATTAGTTAAGCCCCACTTTTAAAAAAAAAAAAAATATCCTTTACACATTCCAATGAAAAATGGATCCCACATAATAATAATAATATTTCTAATTCAATCCAATAGTATACCAAACATGGAATATTATTAAGTTTATCCAATCCAATCCATTACATTCTAATCCGATACTATAATCCAATTCCAGTCCCATATACCAAACGCACCCTAAACACACTCCTTAACCCTAAAAAAAGGTCATATAGAAAAATGGTCGAATGATAATCATTAAACACAATCCTTAATGGGTAAATGTCTATTTTTAAATGTTATAGCAGAATGACCAGTTTATTAGTATATATACCAATTATGAAAATTAATATACTTAGGATATAAAGTAAAATTAGTTTATAAGTAGATATACAAAGTGTAAAAATATGTAAATTCGAACATTTAACTATAAAAAGATAAAACCGGACACTTATTAAAATCAACTGTAAAAAAGGGACACACACTCCAATTTCTGGGAAAAAGAAAAAAAAAAACTTACACTTGTGATTGTTAACGACCGTGATAGTTTAATAATGATAGGTCATACTAAATTAGTCGACGAATATGCAAACTAGTTTTCATTACTGAAAATTAAATATTTTGATAGTGCTTTTATCCTAACGAGAATGAAAACTATTTCATGTTTTGGGTAGTGTTTCTATCTAACAAAAATGAATACTATATCATGTTTTGTTAAAAAAAATGCTAAATAGTATATCTAATACTTAACATTACACATTAATGGAATTATGGGTTCTACTTCTATATGAAAATTTTGTGATAGATCTCACACTTTAACTAAAGTATAATGCTTAACACCATAGTTGCTCGTATTGCTGTTTTTGTCAAAAAGAATGCTAAATGCACTATTTTTTACGATTTTGTGAATTCATTTGGCATTTGTTGTCAGCAAAATTGTCAACATTATATCCTTAATTGCTCCAAGCATGTATTATTATTATTATTATTATTATTTATTTTTGGTGAGTTTTAATTTTGTACCTTAAATCCATAATTGGTTAAGTAGACTTGGCATGACTATAATTACCTGTTCACATAGTAACAAATCCGTCCACATCGACGCGCCTGACCGAACACGTGAATTCACGTNTTTGCATCTAAAAGAGTAATTAATGGGGTGGGTATATGGTATTGTAATTGACTTTCAGCTATAGAGAGGGTAATTGAAAAACAATCACCGATTTGTCTATTGTCATTCCAACTTAGTTTTATTGCTTGACATATGAGTTCCATTATTCAATTTCAAATTTTAATAGTATAACAAATTATAGTGAAATATATATATGTCAATAAATAAGACCAAAAAGTATAAAATAGAGTATAATAGTAGTGCATTTAGCATTTTCTTTATTTTTTTTATATTCTTAAATAGGATTAATACAATCAAATTAACATGTAATGGTGTAACTTAAAAGAAATAACTTATGTAATACAATAATAGTCATTAAGGCCTTGTTTGGTACATGGATCTAGGATTGGGATTATAATTATTTATCCCATATACATGTTTAATACCAACTCAGAATTAGGATAAATAATCCACAACCCTAAAATAGTCTCATGTGAGTATGATAATTTATCTCATTTAAAAGTGTATGATTAATAATCCCCCACTCAAAAGTGGTGGGACCCACATCAATTCCAAATTCCAAACTAGTGGATCCCACATTATGAATACTTTTTATATTTTTTATGATTCAAACCAATCTAAAATCTATTGTCAGGGGTTCAAGCTTTGGTAGAGTGTGTATGTGTTATTTTTCTTTAAATTTGTAGTAAGTGGTGATCATTAGTTAAGCCCCACTTTTTTTTTTCCCTAAAATATCTTTTGCACATTCTAATGAAAAATGGATCCTACATTATGATAATAATATTTCTAATTCAATCCAATAGTACACCAAACATGGAATATTATTAAGTTTATCCAATCCAATCTATTACATTCTAATCCGATACTATAATCCAATTCCAGTCCCATATACCAAACGCACCCTAAACACACTCCTTAACCCTAAAAAAAAGGTCATATAGAAAAATGGTCAAATGATAATCATTAAACACACTCCTTAATGGGTAAATGTCTGTTTTTAAATGTTATAGCAGATTGACCAGTTTATTAGTATATATACCAATTATGAAAATTAATATACCTAGGATATAAAGTAAAATTAGTATATAAGTAGATATACAAAGTGTAAAAATATGTAAATTGGAACATTTAAGTATAAAACGATAAAACCGGACACTTATTAAAATCAACTGTAAAAAAATGGACACATACTCCAATTTCTGGGGAAAAAAAAAAAAAAAAACTTGCACTTGCGATTGTTAACGACCGTGATAGTTTAATAATGATAGGTCATACTAAATTAGTTGACGAATATGCAAACTAGTTTTCATTACTGAAAATTAAATATTTTGATAGTGCTTTTATCCTAACGAGAATGAAAACTATTTCATATTTTGGGTAGTGTTTCTATCCTAACAAAAATGAATACTATATCATGTTTTGTTAAAAAAAATGCTAAATAGTATATCTAACACTTAACATTACACATTAATGGAATTATGGGTTCTATTTCTATATGAAAGTTTTGTGATAGATCTCACACTTTAACTAAAGTATAATGCTTAACACTATAGTTGCTCCTATTGCTGTGTTTGTCTAAAAGAATGCTAAATGCACTATTTTTTTACGATTTTGTAAATTCATTTGGCATTTGTTGTCAGAAAAAATTGTTAACATTATATCCTTAATTGCTCAAGCATGTATTATTATTATTTATTTTTGGTGAGTTTTAATTTTGTACCTTAAATCCGTACTTGGTTAAGTAGACTTGGCATGACTATAATTACCTGTTCACATAGTAACAAATCCGTCCACATCGACGCGCCTGACCGAACACGTGAATTCACGTACCCACTTTTCCATTAGTTTCATTGTCAAATTTTTTTTGGCCGTTTCCTGATTAATTTATTTAAAAAAATCTTTTTTATTTTAATTGGTTGGCCGGAGACGAGAGAAAGCTGACGAATACGATTTGTTACTCATAATTCAAATCCGAAAACATTTTGAATTTGTTTTTTTTTTTTAAATAAATAAAATAAAAAGAACGAAGACGAATAGTACAAGGCGGGAACGCCACTCCGAAAATCGTGGATGGATCCAAAAACACCACAATTTTCAAAAACCGTAAAAACCAAACCCTTTTTTCTTTTCTTTTCTTTCTTAAATGAAAAGAAATCCAAAAACAGAAACACAATCAATGCCCTCACATCACTAATAAGAATAAGAAAAAAAAAAAAAAAACTCAAAACTCAAAACTCGATTTCGATTTTTATTTTTCATTTGTTTCCTAAAAATCCTAATTTCCATTTCCAAAGTTTTCCTTTTTAATAATCTCGGAAAAACTCGAGCTTAAATTTAAACCAAAAAGAAGAAGAGAGGAAAAAAAGAAACGAATCTGCTTTATATCTCATTTTTCGAAACGGATCGGTTCTGAGAATCTCTCATTTCATTTCCATCTCTCTCTGCGGCGATCTCCAACCTCAGAGCGATTTTTTCAGGCGCATGTCGTTTCAGGTTTGTAATTTATGGGCGAAATTTCGTTTGTATATTGTTATGTGTTCGGGATTTGCGTGGATCTGAGTTTTGGGTTTGTGTTTTTGAAAATTTGTATGGAGGATTTTACAATGCAGCTTCGGAATTGGAATTTTGGAGCTTAGAATGTGAGATTTGAGCTTCTGGGTATTTTGTTTTCTCTGCAATTTTTTCGGTTCTGAAATTGATGGTGCTTAGTAACGGGGCTTTTACAGTGTTTATCAAGAAAAGGAACAATGTATGAGCTTTAGATTTTTCTTTTCTTTTTGGTTAATCTTTAAGACATTTTACTTTGAAGCTTAGCCGCTTATCATAGGTGAATTTATTCAGCTATGTTGATAAGACGCACCATATTTTGTTTGTGTGCATAGTTTATTGTCACTATTTTTGAAGACAAAAAAGAACATCTTTTTTTTTTTTGAATGAAAGAAATGACAAACTGGGTACTGTAATTAGGATAATGATAGCCCACAATGAGCTCAAGTTATGAAATTTGGTTTTGGTGCTATTATGTTGTATGAGATATATAACACATATGACAAGATATGATGCAAAACCTTGTGATGATTAAAGGCTTCTGACTTGCATTCTTGCCGTGGTGTGCCTTTGATTTTTGTTCCTCATCCTTCCAATGGTGGAATGTTTTCCCTGGTTTTATGGTTCTTTTCCCAGTAGCTCCATGTCTGTGATTGATCATGGAAACTGGGTATTCCTGTAGGTTTCATCATGAACATCCACTTCCAGCATCATGCTGGTGAAAATGGAAGACGTGAAACTTCAAATGGAACGTATGGTGAAGATGCTGTAATGATGGAAAATTTCGGCGACATGTCTCAAGGTAAATAATCTTTGATTGCAAGCCTAAGCCTCAATTCCCTTTGTTTTTTGGTTGGGAGGAGAGTGTCCAGATGCTTGTTGCTTGGATTTCATTTCAAATGCTACTTTCTTCGTGAATTACCTTTGACCTTCAATTTATGTTCAGGCAATCAGAAATCATCTTTGGTGGAGTGGTTAAATTATATGCTTCCTCATCTAAGCTTGCCAACTGAGGCCTCAACAGAGGAATTGAGGGCGTGCTTGATTGATGGCACTGTTTTATGCGGCATTTTGAATAAATTATGTCCGGGTTCATTTGAAATGGTAAGAGTATTACTTTGTTGTGTTTTCTTGTTTAATAATTGTTTATAGCCCTCTTAAATTTTTACATATTACTTACATACAAGGTGAACATGGAACTGAACCTCAGTTTTGGATTTCCTGTGCTTAATTTGTGCATTTTCTCTTACTCTAGGCACCTAGCTCTGATCCAGATGTCACAAACATCAAAAGGTTTTTGGCAGCAGTGGAGGAATTAGGTTTGCCCAGCTTTCAAATTTTAGACCTNATCATTATGGGTCGTCTGATTTCATGGCACTGGTATCTGGGTTGATGGATATTAAGTAATTGTATGGAAAATCTGGCCTTACCCTTAGCCCATGGTGTCTGGATTGGTGGGTATTAAGTATTGTATGGCAAATTTGTGCTTAGTCTTATCATAAATCAGTAAAGGAGATTGGGTATACAGCCTTCGGTTAGTGCTTGTGTTTATGTATAACAAATTCAACTTGAAATTTACTTGCAATCTTGAACCATTATTTGGCATGTAATCAATTGGCAACAGGATCCTTCCCAATGTTTGCACCTCTTGGCTTCTCTCCTGGTTATCAATGGGTTGAGGTTCTTTGCAGGGATCTCTGGTGCCAGTTTTGCATTGCCTTAGTACACTTAGAGCAGCTTTTGATTACGGTGCTGGGGAAGATAAGAATGAAATTCATACGAGAAAGAAATGGAACTTGTCAGAGGTAGAATCTATAAAGGGAATTGACTGTTCACAAGAGGATCTATTAACATATGGGCAATATGATACCCATAATGAACAAATGCTAAGAAACTTATCTGATTCCAATCTCCAACTTGGTCTCCGGAATCCTGTTATATCAGGTATATTGCAAGTTACTTTTAAAGAGGACTGGAAAACACTTTTTGGAGGGGGTGGGGGGTTTTGGGCTGAGTTCATTTCAATTCTTTGTTCTTTTGGTGTATGATTTTTTATATTGCTTCTTTACTTCTCTCCTTTTTATTTTTTCGGTTTTAGAGCCATCGGCTGCTTTTACAGATCAGATTGGACAGAAATTTCATGAGGTGTTGTTGAAGCAAGGGTGTTATGCTGATCTTTCAGATGCTAAGATTTTGGAAGTTATTAACTTATATAATTTTGATGTAAGCTCCTGAACTTTATTTTCAAGCTCCTGAACTTCATTTTCTGTTGTTAATCATATTTGTGTGATTGTAAGTACGACAAAGTTATTGTTCTGTTAGGAAAAACTCAAGTTTGATAATGCTTCTGTGTCCTTTTGCAATTATTTTGTGCAGAACACATCAACCCAATCGCTTTGTCATACGATGAATCAGATTTTGGAAGATAGCATCCAAAGAAAGAATGGGGATCTTTCTAATGTATGGCAATAACAGGATGCATGGATGTGTATTGTTAAATCGTGCATGAATTCCTTACATGTTTTTAAGTATTAATTTTTTTTCTCACGTGCATTGTGTTCAGTGTCTCTAACTTGTATTTTTATGAATACTTTGCTCAGCGTGTTGCATATCTGTTGAGAAAAGTCATGGAAGTGATCCAGCAGCGAATCTCAAATCAAGCAAAAAACTTAAAAAATGTAACTGTTAATGCTTTTTTTTTTTTTTTTTTCTCAAAAGGTTTACTATTTGAAGCTCTTTTTTCACCGTTGTGTGTTTATATTATATGCTTGTAGCAAAACAATCTTATTAAGGCTCGTGAAGAGAAGTATCAATCAAAACTTATAGTACTTGAAAGCCTGGCAATGGGAACAACTGAAGAGAATGAGGTAATAGAAGTTACAGATTTCGGTGATGCCTTTTTCTTGAACAGATTAAATTCACTTAATTTATCATAAACTACCCTCAATTTGTGTAGGTTGTCTTGGACCAGCTTCAGCGTTTAAAGGTGCTGGCTCGTACTCTGAATTCAATCCCGATATTCTCCAGCATTTTATTTTAGGTTTTTTGGAATCTGCTGCCCCATGTGCTTTCAATGCACGTCTTGTTTTTTAGTTCCTAATAATTCATATCAGATACTCTATCCTTTTTGTCGAAAAGTTCTGTGATCTTATAATTCATGGTAGAAATGATGTAGCTATGTGGTTATGCTCTTATAATCTACTACTCTTAGTTAGCCATGTATAAATTGTAACTATTAACTACTATCAGGTATTCACTATTGGTAAACTTGCTTGCATTAGTTTTCACTTTTAAAGCAAGTTTCTGTAACTTAACCTATGTATGATTACTTATCACGTTTTAATTGTTTGGAACTTCATCTTTCCCCATATGTGCTGTTAAATATTGAGTTTTGTTATATAAGTATATACTAAATTGACATATTTATGTAACAACTATATGGAGGTGAAGCGGCTGCTTGTGACGATTGGTTTGGACAATTTTTCAAAATTAAAGAACGCTTCTTATTATTCCACTGAGAATTTCATGAGTAACTAGTGAAAAAGAATGGTAGAATAATTGATTGAACTATCTGATATGTATTCGAAAATTTCTTAAGTGCTTCAATAACGATTGTAATATTTGCCCTTTTTACTTGCAGAACAGGAAATTTTGATTGTCTGTTAGGTTCGGTGTTAGTTATATAGCTTAGGCCTCTTTTTTTAATTCTTTTTACCTCTTAATATGTTTATTTGCATATGCAGTACGAGAAATTAAAATTAGAGGAGACTAAAAAACTTGAAGAGAAGGATGTGGAGAAAATAAAGGAAGAGAAGCATCAACATCAAATTGAGATTACAAGACTTAAGGAGGAACTAGAATTGACCAAAAACAGACATGAAAGTCATTGTCTGCAGTTAGAGGAAAATGCCAAGGAAGAAAAAGCAGAATTGGAGAAGAAGTTAAAGGAATTTGAGCATGAAGTGATAGATTCAAGGAAGAAGACAAAAGAACTAGAGTCATCTGCAGAGTCTAAATCACGAAGATGGAAAAAGAAAGAGCGTATTTACCAGAGCTTTATAAATTTCCAATTTGGAGCATTGCAGGTTTGCCTAAATTGTATGATCTTTAAGTTTAACTCACTTATGGGTTGACAATCATTCTAAATGCTATTTAATGATGGTATTTAGGATTTAAGGACTGCATTGGAGTCCACAAAACGCGAAGTTTTGAAGACAAAAAGAAGCTGCTCTGAGGAATTTAATTACTTGGGTACTTGATGTTTGCTTGCTTAGTTTTCTTTGTTTTAGTTGTTATTCTTTTGGGGCTCTTTTCCTGTTTTGTTCTCTGTTGTTTTTTGATTTATACACATTTACATACAATAGGATCGAAGCTTAAAGGACTTGCCGATGCTGCTGAAAATTATCATGTAGTTCTTGCTGAAAATCGAAGATTGTATAATGAGGTTCAAGATTTGAAAGGTAAATTATTTAGCATACTAGTAGTTTAGGTTCTTTTTTTTTCCTGTTTTTCTCTTTCATTCTCAACCCCTCCCTCCCCCTCTTTTGGGCGCATATGATTATTGCTTGTTAGCTAATGATATTTGTATATGCTTCTTCTTGTAGGTAATATAAGAGTGTACTGTCGAATACGACCATTTCTTCCAGGGCAAAGTAGAAAACACACCACAGTAGAACACATTGGGGAAAATGGTGAATTAGTTATTGCGAATCCCTCTAAACAAGGAAGTCATAGGCTATTCAAATTCAACAAGGTATTCAGTCCTACAGCTACTCAAGGTATAAACTTTTGTAACTTGCCTCAAATAATTTTCAATATTCTGCTTTTGTTTTCGTATTCTGTTTCAATATTCTACTCAAGGTACTAGATTAATGAGAGATGTTGCATGACAAATGTTAACAGAGGAGGTTTTCTTGGACACACAACCATTAATCCGTTCTGTTCTGGATGGATATAATGTCTGTATATTTGCTTATGGTCAAACGGGGTCTGGAAAGACCTATACAATGGTATGCAATTTGTTCATATTTTGTCAAATTTTATATACAAATGTTTATTTTTGGTTTAACTTGTCTCTTTTATTACTCCAGAGTGGACCTAGCATATCATCAACAGTTGACTGGGGAGTCAACTACCGAGCTCTGAATGATCTTTTTCAACTTTCTCAGAGCAGGAAGAGCTCCATTGCTTATGAAGTTGGTGTTCAAATGGTTGAGATATATAATGAACAAGTTCGTGATCTACTCTCAAATGAGAGTTCTCAGAAAAGATATCCTTTATCTCTCTTTCATTTTCATATTTATTTTTATGGTTGAAACTTGAACTATAACTTATGGTTTGCCTTAAACGGGCCTAAATTTACACACACTTATCTTTAAATGATATATAATATGCATATATAGGGCCAGTTTGGTAGAACTGTAGATTTTAAGAAAAACACATTTAGCTGTGCTGAATGAAAATTCCGCTGTAGCGTAAAGTAGTAGAGTGTTTGGTAAACTGTAATTTTAAAGTGTTATGACTTGAAAAAGCTATATGTGTGGTAAACTGTATAACTGAATTGGTGTGCAAATATAAAATGACCAAAATAAATCAGTTATGCATATTTGTATATACTAAAGATATTAATAACTTTTTAAAAAAAAATTGATATTGAAAATAAACTTAATTAAATTAGTTACTCAATTAAATTTATTTTATTTTATTTTAATTTACTTTATTTTCATATGAATTTAAAATTTCAATAAAGAATCAATTTGGTCACTTCAAAATAATTAATATGAAGAGTATTTTAGTCAATTATGACTTAAATATATTAATATTTTTTTAAAAAAATTGATATGAAAATAAATTTAATTAAATGTGTGGCATTTTTACTTTTAAATTAGAGTATTTTAGCCATTATGATTAATTCATTAAAATATAATGTAGATTCCTATATAATATAAAAGCCAAAATTGCCTCCTGTAGATTTGTAAAAAATTATTGAATAATCTGATTTTCAGGTTTTTACCAAATATCTTTTGGCTCACAGATTTTTGAAAAGTAGTTTTAACTTATTAAGAAGCTAAACTAAATTGGCCCACAGTGCTTCTTTGTACTTTTATTTTGTATTTGCTTAAGAATGATTGTTCTCCTCTCTGCTTTATTTTGGTTCTTTTTTCTTTTTTTTTTTGTCTTTAACTTGCACACACTCGGGATTTGGAGTACTGCCCAACCAAATGGGTTAGCTGTTCCTGATGCAAGCATGCATCCTGTTAAATCAACCAAAGATGTCCTTGAATTGATGAATATTGGGCTAATGAACCGGGCAGTTGGTGCAACGGCCCTCAATGAAAGAAGTAGCAGATCCCACAGGTTTTATTCTTCAAACAAAGTTTTTTTTTTAAACCCTGTTTACATATTGGTTTTATTTCTGATCATAGTTTCTTTTCAACAAAATGATGCAGTGTTCTCACTGTTCATGTTCGTGGTACTGACCTGAAGACTGATACTGTTCTACGTGGTAGTCTCCATCTGGTTGATCTTGCTGGCAGTGAGCGAGTAGATCGCTCTGAAGCAACTGGAGATAGGCTTCGGGAGGCACAGCATATAAATAAGTCACTATCAGCTCTTGGAGATGTAATTTTTGCTTTAGCACAAAAGAGTTCACATGTGCCATATAGGAATAGCAAATTAACTCAAGTCCTTCAGAGTTCTTTAGGTACTTCCTAATTTTTAGTTCTCAGTTGGAATAATATGGTACCTTTATTTTCTTAATGTCTTGTATGTACTTGTATACTGTTTTTCAGTATTTTCTATTGATGAATCCTTTGGGTTCTTGTTTTCCCTCCCCAACTGTAGGTGGTCAAGCAAAGACCCTTATGTTTGTACAGCTGAATCCTGATATAGAGTCGTACTCTGAAACTATAAGTACTTTAAAATTTGCGGAGAGGGTTTCTGGTGTTGAATTAGGTGCTGCTCGGAGCAACAAAGAAGGAAGAGACGTTAGAGAACTCATGGAACAGGTCCTAGTTTTAACTCTTCTTAAAACATGGCTGGTTAGATATACTGGTTTTCAACATTATGCTCAAATTCTGGAGTATTGTTGCTCTGGATTTCTATTAATGCTTTTAACTGGGAGATTTATGGTCTCTTTTCTGATGCAATGAATATACTAAAATTTCACAATCCTAGACATTGAAAAATCATTCAAAGTGAAACAGGGTCCACTCAGTGCATGTCCTATGAAAGTAATTGCTTGTCACTCACTTCCATTGATTTTTAAAGATCCATTCTCTTTCATAGATGACCAATCACTTGATCTTTTGATGCACAGTGTTGTGATTGGTCAACTGTTTCTTAGGTTCTTGGGATGAATAAGACCATATGTAATTAGTAAACCTTGGTGCCTCTTCTCTTAAACTTTCAAGTACCTGGCAATTGCTTTGCAGTTTAATTTTTTTGTCGTGTATAACAAATACTGGTTCACTGTCTACTGTTTTTACACCTTCATTATGTGCATATCTGGCTTTGTTCGTTTCCTTCTATGTGGGGATTACACCTTTCCTTCATGGTAAGGACTGCCCTTAACCTGAAGCCGTGGTCTTTAAACTTCATGGCTCCCACTACTTATGTATTCCCTGTTCTTGTTTTGCTTCAGTTTTGATTTTAAACCCATTTCCCAGCATGTTTCTGTAGCATATGAACCTCTTTCACTATGACAAATTTATGTTGACTCTGAATTGGATCTTAACTTCATATGTTTGACGTAAAATGTTTGGTACATCTTTTTATTACTCACTGTCTAGTTATTGAACATCTTTCAGGTGGCATCCCTTAAGGATATTATTTTGAAAAAGGATGAGGAGTTTGAGCAAATGCTGAAGGCTAATGTCAATGGTGCTAAGCATGGTATGAGCTCGCTGAGATATGGATCTTCATCTCCAAGAAAACGTTCAGTAGGGACTCCTCGACAGAGCAATCAACTGTCAGGAGGGAAAGGATTGGGGCCAGGTGAAAAAACAGCTTCTGATATGGACAACTGCTCAGAATATAGTGAGAAGCATTCTGAAACTGGTTCTCAGCAGTCGATTGAAGACTTCAGAAATCAGAAAGAATTTTCCACTCAGTTGAAGGTTGGAGGAGATTCAAGTCAGAATTTAAATGAAGACTTTGAGCTCTTGGGATTTGGGGATGCAGATTCTGAGGAGAGATTAAGTGACATATCTGATGGTGGTCTTTCAATGGGAACAGAAACGGATGGTTCAATTGCCAGTGTTGTGGAGTTCACTCTGTTCCCGGAAGTTACAAAACCATTGGAAAACACTAAATCTTTAAATGCGCAAGCTGAACAAAGTAAAGCTGGGAACATACAAACTGAGAAAACTCAGACCGAGAACAATCGAGCAGAGAGAACACAATCTGAGAACACTGAGAAGTGAGTATTTCTCTTTCTCTCGCCTCGACATCTCTACTGTTCCCTTCTTGCTATTAATACTTAATTGCTGAATGCACTTTTCAAATAGTTTAAGTGGCCAACTGTGCTACTGTTACATTTCAGTGACCTTATCAAAGCTTTTGTTACTCTACCTTGTGAATTTTCTTTGGTCCAAGTGGTTTTGGGAGATCTTTCATTTGATTCAGCTAGCTATCATAAAACTTTCAACAAATAAACCTAATTATCTTGTTTTTATTTGACTGCAATCAGGCTAACTCTACCATCTAGACTCCCAAAGCCTCCTCAAAAGCCGGCGTCAGCGAAATCATCTCGGTTGTCATTGACCAGAAGTTCCTCAAAGGTTTTGTCAGGTATGCCATCTTCTTCTCCACCTCTGTTTACAAGTGTTGTGTTGCCACTCTAGCCTTAAGGGTAATGGTAATTCAACAATCTCAACTCCAACCACAACTTTGATATTAGAAAAACTGCTCCTTCCTGCCAAGTCTTTTTCCTTTCCGGCTCACTTTCTTCCCACCATTATTCGCTACTCATATTCAACATTATTGTTTCAAGCTATGTCAGGTGCTAGAAAACCTACTACAGGCAGCTCCTCTGCGTCGAAAGCTCTCAAACGATGGCAGTAACTGGCAATTTGGATTAGGATAGAGTTGTTAGACCTATTTTTGTGTGGTGCATTGTTGCTAGGATCCCCATTATAGTTTTTATTCCAATTCTCTTCTGGCTTCCTTTTGTCTGATATTTGAAGAGGCAATTGGAAAATTGTAAAAATATGTATTTGAAGGATCATAGTGTAACTTTGTTTGACGTTGTTTTTTCTTTTGTTTCTTTTTTTTCTTTCTCAATATAGTTGTTGAATATTAGTTGGGTTTTGATTAATTTTTAATGTAGTTGTTTAGGATTATCTGAGTGTTTTCATAACTTTTGGGCTGAAATCAAGTCTACTCATTGGGTACTCTTAAGAGGCACTCTCAAAAGTGGGCTGCCAATGCAATTTCATTGTTGGGATTATAGGGGGATTACTCACTAGTACAAAGAAGGGAAAAACTAGAAACTCCAGACCTTAATTTTTTTTTTTTTTATGGGGGAAGAGAGGGTGGGGGGGATCTAATGAAAAGTGTGAGTCACGATAAGATCACCTATCTAAATGCCATAATTTTAAAAATGTTGAAAATTCTGGTTTTATTTAGGTAATTCAATTAATTGCCAAAATAACCAGATGGGATTTAATTGATTACATCCACAGTGAGCAGTAGATACTTCTAAGTTAGAACTGAAATGGGTTATTAACAGAAAAAACCTTTGGCCTTTTACTTTTAGCCAAAAATTAAAAATAAAAAACCTTGGGTTTCTTGTTATATCAAAAAAGACCTTTTGATTTTGAAATTCTATCAAGTTGAGCCCGAAATGGATATTTGGTCAAAATTATAATGCGAAATGAACCATGGCATTAGTACCCAATTTGGGATGAAAATGACTTACTCATCTTTCTCTTCCAGTTAGCCTGGGCGAGGCACATGAGATTATACACGAATGGAAAATAGGTAATTTTGTAGACTAAGTTTAACCAAATAGCTGATTAAGGCCCAATTTGATTGGATTTTAAAATCCAAAAGTTTATATATAAGGGCAAATGAGTTGATTTGCATGCTAATTTTCGCCAAATTGTTGATTCATTCGTACTTGTTTTGAAATCTTAAAATTTTATTTGATATCACTAGAAACTCAAGATTTTATTTGCTAAAATTATAAAAGCCCGTTTTTTTTTTTTTTTCTAAGCAGAAGTGAAATGTGCATATTTCCTACACGAGCCCATATTTGAGAGGTGTAATAAGGTAAGATATAGTGAGTATACCGAACATTAATGCTTGAAATAGAGAAAATTCAATCCATTTTTTTTTTCTTTTTTCACCCAAAAAAGGGTTGTTAGTATGTTTGGCCCTTGAATTATCGTCATTTGGCAATTTTTTTTTTTGGTAATTAAGTCATTAAATTTAAAAGTTAGTTACAATCTCATCCTAATTATTCAATTCTGTCAAATTATAGATGGAAATTTCATGTGCAGGGCACGTGATCACTATCCAAAATTCCTATCACTTCCCTTTAATGCCCACTCATGTGCACTTCACGTGTAATTTCCATCCATTATTTGACAGAGGCTAACAATTAGGATGAGATTATAACTGATTTGAAAATTTAAGGGCTTAATTGCCAAGAAAAAAAATTCATAGGTACCAAATGATGATAAATTTAGGAGCCAAACATGCTAACCGAAAAAAAAAAAATGTAAGTCAACCGAAAAAAAAAATTGTAAGTCCCATTGAATTGTAAAAGATTCGAATCATCTTAGGCCCCAAAGTTTTTATTTTTCCCATTTTTCTTTACTATCATACTTCTATTTAAAGAACTTAGGAGTTTGTTGAAAATAAAATATGATATAACTAGTTTGTAAATATGAAAAAATTTGATAAAAATGATGTTACTCGAGAAATATTGGAATATGATTATTATTTTTTTTCGAACCAATGCAGAATTTCAGTCAAATAATCATTTTTCTCTCCCCAAAATAGAAAAAATAAAAAAAATAAAAAAACATGTGAGAAGTAAGGATTGGATATTAAGTTGGGAGTTCGACTCTCAGGGTGCGTAAGTTATTTTCCTTTCATTATAATAAGTGAAGGTCATTAGTTAAGCTCCCATTAAAAAAATTGAAATTTTTATTACCAAACTGGCATCAATCACTGAACTAAATAAAATCGTAGTACTACTAAAATATTATTCAAAATGTATTTATAAAGTAGTCATTCTATTTCTATACTCGTTCTCCATCAACTCCATTCCTAGTTGGTGGCGTATAAAGATTCTCATAATCTCAACTTAGACAAGAACTCACAATATTTCATTAATATAGTGATGTGTTCATTCTTTTCTATGTTTGTACACTTCTTCTTTTTTATTGTTTTTTTCTTTGGTATACTTGAAAGCGGACAATATAATAGAATAAAGATGGCTACAACAACTTTGCAAGCTCTCCTCCTCTCTTTATCTCTCTAAGTTTTAGAGTGTTTGTATGGCTCCTAGGTATCAAAAACTCTCATTTTCTGCTGTAGAATATCTTATTTATAGGTAATTGAGTGTAGCAAGTGTTAGTGCTAGGTGTAGTGATTGGGAACAGTGTGCGCAGCTCTCAGTCACTATGCACACGCAAGGCGTAGAACATAGGAACCGCACGTGGAACTCCCCGCATGTCCACCTTTGCACGCGCACACCGAGCTCTCTTGGCCCTATCTGAGCATGCACCGAGCTCTCATGGCCTTGTTCGCGTGCTTGTGATTGAATTAGGGATAATGGCACAAATGCTTCCTAAACTGTTCAACATGTGGTGATTTGGTCCTCAAAGTTTCAATTATAATTAAGTTCCTAAACATTTGATTTATAGTAATTTGGTCCCTGAACTATTTAAATTTTAACCTTCTGTTAAATTTTTGACAAAAAACACACATGACGAGTATGTGGTGACATATGAAAGTGTATTTGAAAAGTAATTTAGAAAAATTTCAATCATAAAAAAAATAATCATATAAAAAATTTTCTCTAAATTTCCATCTCTAAGAACCCTAAAAAATACAAACAGTACATCTTTCATTCTCTCAAAATCCTTTTATCCAATTTATTTACCTTTAAATATACTTTCAAATGCTACAACGTGCTCCTCATATGTGTTTTTTGTCAAAAATTTAACAGCATATTGCAATTAGACAATTCAAGAGTCAAATTGCTTCAAATCGAAAAAATTCAGGAGCTTAATTACCTCAATTAAAACTTTGAGGACCAAATTACCACAAGTTGAATAATTTGGATACCATTTGTGCCATAAACCCTAATAATAATGCAACTTCCTTTTTTTGGAAGAGCTAGAAGCTGGTCCCCATAATTATGAATGGCAATATGGTGAACTGGGGATGGTTTTTCAATTACCATCCCTAACTCCGAAAGTCAATCACAATACTATATCTACCACATTAACCATTTTTTTAGATACGGGGACGGTGCGGGTATTAACCAATGGATAATGAGAAGAACTGTGGTTATCTATTACCCATTGATAATAATAAAATATTAAAAAAATTAAGATGAAAATACTAAATCTTTTTCATAATTAACAAAATATTAAACAAAACAATGTATTAATAATTTTTCAAACTCTAAAATTTAAATATATAAGTACATATAACTCTCCAAACTTATTATTTTGCTATAGATATAAGAATATAAATAATATAAAGTTAAATACATATCTATATATCCTTTCAAAAAAAAAAAATACATATCTATATATCCTTTCAAAAAAAAAAAAACATATATATATAATAATTTTTTATTTGAATATATATATATCGGAGTGGGTACGGTGTAGATTATATTAATACTGTCCCCGTACCATAATTGCATATTAACGGTGCAGCTATTGCCCGCCTCGGTCATTTTCTCCGCTTGAGCAGTTTTTTCTCTCCCTATTCGGATCAGATAACCACAGATTCCTGTAATTATGGGTTATATTGCCATCCTTACCCACAATCCAAAAAAGATTCTAAATCCACAATGAAAAATGCCAAAGAACAGTTGGGTGTTGATGGGTTTTTAATGTAATTGATAAAGATTAGTTGGGTATTTTCATTTTTTTTGGGACTGAAATCAAGTCTACTTATTGAGCACTCTTAAGTGGCACTCTCAAAAGTGGGTTGCCAATGCAATTTTGTTGCAGGAATTATGGCGGGATGACTCACTACAGTACAAAAAAGGGGAAAATGAAATAATTGAGAATTTTTTTTTTTGGGTAGGGAAGGGTCTATAGCAAGAATGAGTCACAATAAGAATATTAGGGGTGTTCATCTAATTCAATTTGCACTTTTTTCAAAAATTAATATCCAATCTGCACTGGTGTAGATTTCAGAAATCGTATCCAATCCAATCGCATAAAATGTTTTAACCAATTCAATATGATCCATGAATGTGTCAATTGGATTAATTACTTTAGATCGGTTATTTTTTTTTATTCTGGATGCATAAATTTGGGTCATTTGTTTTAAATAAGTTTGGCTCACTACTCATTATTTTAGGATTTTTTTTTTCATTTAAAAAGATTTTACATCTTAAATTACAACCAATAGTAAAGTTTACAATATGTGTGAATGATAAAACATGTATAATATATATATATATAATTTAAGTGCGGATTAGATTGGATCGATTATTTTCAAAGTGAAAAATATATCCATTCGCATAAGTGTGGATTTCAGTAATTCCATCCAATCTAATCTGTACATATGCGGATATCTACACCTTGCAAATTGGATCGTGCGGATTAGATTTGATCATGCGAATTTTGAATACCCCTAGATAAGATTACACATCTAAACGCCGTAAAACTTAAAAAAAAAATGTTAAAATTTTTGCTTTTATTTAGTTAATTCAATTAATTGCCATAATAACCATATAGGATTTAATTGATTATATTCACAGTGAGCGGTAGATATAAGTTAGAAATGAAATGGGTTGTTATCATAAGAAACATTTGTTTTTTTTTTTTTAAATTTTAGCCAACAAAACAACCTTGCGTTTTTTGTCATATAAAAAAACACCTTTTGATTTTGAAATCTTATCAAATTGGGCCCAAAATATTTGATCAAAATTAGTATGCCAAAAGAGCTATATGGCATTAGTTGCCAATTTGGGATTAAAATGACTAACTCATCTTTCTCTTCTCAAGTCACATAACATTAAAAACGAATGGCAAATAGGTAATTTCGTAGGCTAAGTTCAACCAGATTGCCGATTAAGGCCCAATTTGATTGGGTTTTAAAATCCGAAGATGTAAGGGTAAATAAGTCAAAATAAGTCAACTTGCATGCTAACTTTTGCAAAAAACTGGGTCTATTGTCATCCCATTGCCTACTCTCCCCACTCCTGTTTTTTATAAACTTTTTAAATACAAAAGTGACCCTAAATGAAATTCTTTTTAGTACTAAAATTGTTATTAAAAAAATTTTGTTTACACGTTCTATAAACGTTTTAGAAGAAAAAAAATACTCTTCCCACTCCTTTCTTAAACACTATTCATTTTTCTTAAATATTATTTATCTTGAACCTTAATTCTCTCGTAGATTATGCCTAATTAAATTATTTTGTATTATCATACAAGAGGTATCCTAATTCTCTTGTAGATTGAGCTTGCTTGCAATATCTCTTTGAGTGCCTCAATAATTGCCAGAATATGCTTACTTATTTAATAGAACCATTAAATTTGTTGCGTAGAAGTATTGACCCAAAACTGCTAATTTTGTTGGTTAGAACTTAGAAGAGGGGTGAGAGGATGAAAGAGATGATGACGAGATGAACAGAAGAAGAGAAAAACGTGAGAGGCTAGGGGGTAAAAAGAGAAATGAAATGAAGAATGTGAGAGGATAGAGGGTGGGAAGAGAAGGAAGAAAATTATATTAGGGATAATTTTAGAAAAAATAAAGGTGTAGAAAGTAATTTTCAGTTTTTTAAGTATTATCTAAATGTGTGGTTCTAGAAATAGGATAAAGAGAGTAAATAGAAGGCTGACAATAAACCCATCCTTTGCCAAATTGTTGATTCGTCCGTAATTTGATTGAATTTTGAAATCTAAATGCTTTATTTGATATTATTAGAAATTCAGGATTTTATTTGCTAATATTATAAAAACTCATGTTTTCTCTTTTAAAAAAAAAAAAAACAAAAGTGAAATATGCTTATTTCCTACGCGAGCCTATATTTGAGAGGTGTAATGAGGACTAGTGGTATACCGAACATTAATGCTTAATATAGTGAAAAGTCGATCCATTTTTTTTTCTTTTTCTTTCTTCACCCAAAAAAGGGTTGTTCCGTGTTTGGCAATTTTGCCTCCGAATTTCTGTCTTGGTAATTAAATTCTTAAATTTACAAATCAATTGCGATATCATCCTACTCGCTAATTTTAGTCAAATTATGGATGAAAATTTCACGTATAGGGCGTGTGATCATTTTCCAAAATTCCTATTACTTCACATTAAAGCCCACTCATGTGCACTTTACGTGCAATTTTCATGACAGAGGCTAACGATTGGGATGAGATTACAATTGATTTATAAATTTAAAAGCTTAATTGCCAAGAAAAAAATTAAGGGACCAAATTACCAAATGATAAAAAATTTATGGGGCAAACATGCCAATCCAAAAACGAAAAAAAAAATTGCTACATCCCATTTGTTGGGGGATAATTTTCCCAACATGTCTAAGGAAACGACATGACGCAATATCGATCAAAAACGGCGTCGCTCCCAACCTATCTCTTGGACCGACCAGAGTGAAGCCCCACCATGCCACGAGGGAGAACCGAGCATGTAGAAAAGAAGCCACGTCAGTCATGTTCCCCAAGGAAAAACTATCGTGGTCGGATTCCATGCTGCTATCCGAGCAGGAACCAACAAACAGCCGACCAAGAATATAAAAGCGTAAGCCCGGCCAGGAAAGAGAGTAAAGAAAATATGGGCTCAGGAGAGGCTGACATCTGGCCCAATCACGTACTTGCGACAGTATAAACGGGTAGGTAAGGTCCTTTTATATTCGCAGGGACACGTGGATGTTAACCCTAGCTTTTGGGGGACCACAAAACCACTATAAATAGCCTCATAATCACCTGAAAGAGGTAAGCCGCCACAAGTCCCAAAAACCCTATTTGCCTTTTCTCCTCTCTTCATCATTTATTACTGCAGCACTATTCCATCAAACCTTTCATTGAAGGAATCGCTAATCATTTTTCTGTTGAGGAGATTTGGCAGGTACCACACCGGTACCACCCATCACTAGTTGGTGAAAAGTCTAGGCACAACCTTTTTCAAGGTTGTACGGACCGCACCTACATCAAATCTGGGTTTTGGACTCTCTTGAGAGAGAACCACTCAAGGGCGCATGACGCGCGTTGGGTCACGGACTAAAATCCACACCCAACATTTTGGCGCTAGAAGGAGGGCCCTAGCTGGAAAACCAGCCCATAGCCCTAACCAGCATCATCAAACAACTTCCCCCCCAAATCTAACCGACCTCTATCATGACTAGTAGAGCGTCAGGGTCGCGAACAGCCGACCACACTCAAACTAATACCCGCGAAGGAGACAATCAGCAGTATAACTTGCGCGACCGAGCAAACATTGTGCCCCCCCGGCGGATTCAGGAGCAGACGGGTGTTCCCTACCCACCACGGCCATGCCGGGATAGGGTGAATGAGATCGTGGAGCACGTCCAGCAGCTAGCCTTGATTGTCGAGCGCCTGGCGAAGGTGATCGGCCAAAACGCTGTCCACCCGATCCTTGTCACCCCGAATGGGGCTCCTCTTCAAGAGGACGGAAGGAGAAATCCTATCCAAAGGGACAAGGACGAGGACAGCGAGGCAAGGTCACGTCCGACCAGACGAGCTCCAACCGAGGAAAGCGGCGGCGCTTAGAGGCTGAGAAGGAGGTGCAGGAGACACCACCGAACTACATACCATACTTCAAACGACGACCAGTCGCTCCGGAGGGAAGAGAGAACTGATAGTTCCAGGACGAGGAGAACCGTGTTTGAGCGACTGGCCCTCGATGACGACACAGACACGTATGTCCCACGAAGGTCCGACTAATGGGAACTACAGATCTTAGGGAGAGGTTGAACCAGCGAAGAGCTCTGGCCAATCACCCCTTCGTTCGACGTGGGGACGAACCAGCCCAAGAGGCGACGCGGGCCGAACCCATCCCCGAGCAACAAAGCGAAGATGGAGACGATCGGTACCAAGCTCTCAAAAAGCAGGTAGACCAACTTTTAGCTGAACGGAAGCTGACTGAAAATATCCGAACAATACTGGAAGAAACCAAATCCCCATTTCTGATTGAGATAGCGCGGTCATGTCCCCCTCAACACTTCAAAATGCCGAGCATCCCACTCTATGATGGGAAGGGAGACCCAGCTCACCACGTGCAAAACTATAAGGCGTGGATGANTAGCGCGGTCATGTCCCTCTCAACACTTCAAAATGCCGAGCATCCCACTCTATGATGGGAAGGGAGACCCAGCTCACCACGTGCAAAACTATAAGGCGTGGATGACTATAGCTAAGGCCGACCCCGCCACGCTATGTAATGCTTTCCCACTCACATTAACGGGCTCGGCACAGATCTGGTACGGAAGGCTAGAAGCCGGATCTATCAAGGATTTCGAGGCATTATGCGAGGCATTCGTACTACAGTTCCTGGGCTCGAGGATCCAACAAAAGGGTTGGAGTTATCTTAAGACCATAAAACAAGGGGAAAGCGAATCCTTAAGGTCTTACCTCGCCCGGTTTGATGCTGCAGTACTTGAGTGTCCAGGTGTTACCCAAGAAACAATTTTAGATGCAGCACAAGAGGGAACCCGACATGAGAAACTGGTATGGTTCATGAGTAAGAAAAGGCCTACCACCTACGCTGCATTCAAAGAGAAGGCCCAGGAAATAGCAAATGCAGAGGAATATTTTCTGAGCAGGGTGAAAGAAGGCACCATAACCCCTATGGTCGGCACAGGAGGGGAGTTGAGGAAGAGGGTGAAAGCAGAAAGCGGAGGAAGTAGACCTCAACCAGAAAAAGTTAAGCAGGAGGTCACACCTCCCAAAAACTCTCTGCAACACCCCAGCATGAACCCCTGGCGACCACCTCTCCCAAATCAAAACAAGATGGTGACACCCAAGCAGGATTACACGCCCCTGAACACGCCAAGAGAATAGATCATGATGCAGATAGAGGGAAAGAACATGTTGAAGGCCCCTCTCCCCATGAGGGCCCCACCAGAAAAAAAGAATATGAACAAATATTGTCGGTTCCACAAGGAGCTGGGACACGATACGACGGAATGCCGGCACTTGAAGGATCAAATAGAAGGACTGATCTAACAAGGATATTTGAGGGAGTACGTGAACAGAGCTGCCGAGCAAGATAAACAGGCGTATAACTCTGCTCCCCGAGGAAACACGGGTGCAGGCAGACCGTCGGGTCCCAGCAAAACCAATGATGCACCCCATGAAATTCGGACTATTTCAGGGGGACCGGTGGCCGGAGACTCGACGAATGCTCGGCGAAGTCAAGTAAGAGTGGCTCGGGAGATCGCGTCTGGGCACCAAGTTAACATGGCAGAACACGTTGCCAAGTTATCTAAACGAGAGTCGGCGCTGATCACGTTCACTGAGGAGGAAGCCAGGAGGCTAATCCACCCTCATAATGATGCCCTTGTAGTGGTACTAAGGATCGCGAATGGAAGAGTCTTTCGAGTGCTGGTCGACACCGGTAGTTCGGCAGACATCCTGTTCGCATCCGCATATAGAATGATGAATATAGGGAGAGCGCTGTTGAGGCCCTCCAAAATCCCGCTGTACGGGTTTGCGGGAGAATGTGTCCACCCGGAAGGGGTGATCGGACTGCCCGTGACATTTGGAGAAGAGCCCGCATCGACCACCCAAATGGTGGACTTTCTCATCGTGGATCAGAGGTCGGCATACAATGCCATCATCGGGCGACCGACGCTGAACAAGCTAAGAGCAGTAGTGTCGACTTACCACTTGATGATGAAGTTTCCAGTCGAAGAAGGGGTCGGGACGGTTAAAGGGGACCAGACCTCAGCACGAGAATGCTATGCCATGGCGACCAAAGCCGACTCAAAAGCACGAATGGTAACCACAATTCACCTGGTGGACGAGGTAACGGTTGTTCCCAAGGATGCACGAACAATCGGCGACCTCGACCCCCGGAAGGAACAGGAAGAACGGAGGACCGAACCTGTCGAGGACCTGGAATCAATCCAACTAGACGGCCAATTCCCAGAACACGTGGTCAGAATTGGCTCCAGATTGCCAGGAGAACTCTGGGAAAAGCTCATCGACTTCCTGAAGGAATACAGGGATGTGTTTGATTGGTCGCACAAGGATATGCCTGGCATCGACCCCGAGGTGATAGTTCATAGATTAAAAGTGAACGAGCACATGAAACCGGTCATTCAAAAAAGAAGGAAATTTAACCCAGAGAGATATCAAGCGATAAATGAAGAGGTCGGAAAGCTGCTCAAGGCAGGATTTATAAGGGAAGTCAATTACCCACAGTGGTTGGCCAACGTAGTCCTAGTAAAGAAGGCAAATGGGAAGTGGAGAGTCTGTATAGACTTCACGGACCTTAACAAGGCTTGCCCAAAAGACTCCTTCCCACTTCCAAGAATTGACCAGCTGGTGGATGCAACCTCTGGACATGAGCTCCTAGGTTTCATGGACGCTTATTCGGACTATAACCAGATTCGCATGTGCTCGGAAGACGAGGAAAAGACTTCGTTCACAACCGACTAAGGATTATACTGTTACTTAATGATGCCGTTCGGACTAAAGAACGGGGGAGCTACTTACCAGAGACTGGTCAACAAAATATTCTAAGAACAGATCGAAAAAACTATGGAAGTATATGTGGACGACATGTTGGTCAAAAGTTTGAAGAAAGCCAATCACGTGGAAGATCTGAAAGAGATGTTCGGCATTCTCAGGAGATACAAAATGAGGCTGAACCCTGCCAAGTATGCGTTCGGAGTCGAATCCGGACAATTCCTCGGATTCGTTGTGAATCGTAGAGGTATTGAAGCGAATCCAACCAAAATTCATGCCATACTCAACCTTCGTTCTCCAAGAACAACTAAAGAAGTCCAAAGTTTGGCCGGCATGGTTGCAGCCTTGAGCAGATTCATAGCCTGGTCGACGGATAAGTACCGACCATTCTTCCAAGCATTGAAGAAAGGAAAAGATCTAATATGGACGGAGAAGTGTGAGAAAGCTTTCTAGCAGGTCAAGGCTTATTTAGGAGCTATCCCCACTCTAGGCAAACCCGTACCTGGAGAAAGTCTTTATCAGATTGTAAAGTAGGAAAAAAATAATGTATTTTCTACAATTCAAACGTAAGAATACAATCTCCTTTTATAGGAGTTTTACAAAGAAAGGAAACTGCCTAATAGGATAACTACACCCTAATTCTAGGGAAAAGAATATCTCCTAATAAAGATAATACAAATCTGATAA
>JXTC01000160.1:444745-476765 GCA_002914845.1 Trema orientale
GACATGTTGGTCAAAAGTTTGAAGAAAGCCAATCACGTGGAAGATCTGAAAGAGATGTTCGGCATTCTCAGGAGATACAAAATGAGGCTGAACCCCGCCAAGTATGCGTTCGAAGTCGAATCCGGAAAATTCCTCGGATTCGTTGTGAATCGTAGAGGTATTGAAGCGAATCCGACCAAAATTCATGCCATACTCAACCTTCGTTCCCCAAGAACAACTAAAGAAGTCCAAAGTTTGGTCGGCATGGTTGCAGCCCTGAGCAGATTCATAGCCTGGTCGACGGATAAGTACCGACCATTCTTCCAAGCATTGAAGAAAGGAAAAGATCTAATATGGACGGAGGAGTGTGAGAAAGCTTTCCAGCAGGTCAAGGCTTATTTAGGAGCTATCCCGACTCTAGGCAAACCCGTACCTGGAGAAAGTCTTGTTCTTTACTTAGCGGTGTCAGAGAACGCGGTGAGCGGAGTTCTTGTCAGGAAGGAGGAGAAAGCACAAGTACCGATTTACTATGTTAGTAAATCCCTCCTCGATGCCGAGACCCGATACCCAGAGATTGAGAAGCTGGGTCTTGCTCTGATAACTACCGCTCGAAAGCTCCGACCATACTTTCAGGCACACGCCATAAAAGTACCAACCAGCCACCCTTTGAGACAAATTCTCCAAAGGCCTGACGTCTCCGGTCGCTTGACAAAGTGGGCCGTGGAGCTCGGCGAATTTGAGGTCGAGTTTGTTCTAAGAACCGCCATAAAAGGGCAGGTGCTGGTTGACTTCGTAGCCGAATTCACCTATCCCACCAAGGTTAATACAATACGCAGCGAAGAGGGCACCTTGAAGTCGCCTAAGATGTATGGAGAGCCTCCCGAGCATAATGTTTGGCGACTATATGTGGACAGATCGTCCTGTGCCACTGGGAGTGGAGCGGGTATGGTTCTCGTCAGCCCAGAGGGCGATAAGATTAGGTATGCCCTAAGGCTCGAGTTCCTCACCTCGAATAACGGGGCTGAATACGAAGCGCTGATCGCTAGCCTAAAGTTGGCAAAAGAGCTCCAAGTGCAGTGTGTTAGAATCTTCAGTGATTCACAGCTGATTGTAAACCAAGTAAGAGGAGAGTATCAGGCCAAAGAAGACAACATGATGAGATACCTTGCAAAAGTAAAAGAGCACTTGGGGGCTATGACTTGGTATGAGATCACAAGGTTGCCGAGAGCTGAGAATGCTGAGGCAGACGGCCTAGCACGACTCGCATCTGGGCTTATAGACAATTCCTTTGGGCAAGTACCGATCGAAATCCTGTCCGAACCCAGCATCCAAGAGCAAGAACAAACTCTGTGTGTGAACCTTCGCCCTTCATGGATTGATCCGATTAAGGATTACTTGGAAGTTGGTAAGCTATCGGACGATAAGAATTAAGCTCGGAAGATCAAGTACCAGTCCAACCGATATGTTGTTATCAGGAATAGGCTTTACAGGAGGGGATACGCGGCCCCCTATCTGAGGTGTCTCCGACCAGATGAAGCCGAATATGTATTGAAGGAGATACATGAAGGAGGATGTGGGAATCATTCGGGACCAAGGTCACTGGCACACAAGGCCTTGAGGCAGGGATTCAATTGGCAGACCATGACAAAGGACTCAAAAGAGATGGTGGAAAGATGTGATAGATGCCAACGATTTGCCCATCACACGAAGGAACACCCTGAACCCCTGTCGCCGATCATTAGCCCCTAGCCGTTCGCGAAATGGGGGATAGACTTGATCGGACCTTTACCTACGGCCCGGGCACAAGCAAGATTCGCCATCGTTGCCATCGACTACTTCACAAAGTGGGTTGAGGCAGAACCACTAGCAAAAATCACTGAGGCAAACTGCACGAGTTTTATCTTCAAAAACATCATATGTCGGTTCGGACTTCCTTATTCGATAGTTACTGACAATGGCAGGCAGTTCGATAATCCGAGACTCAGGGAGTTTTGCCAAAGTTGGGGAATCTACAAGTTGTTTTCTTCCCCCCAACCACCCTCAGTCAAATGGGCAGGTCGAGGCAGCGAATAAGACGATCAAGGAAAACTTGAAAAAGATGCTGGAGAAGCTAAAAGGGGCATGGGCCGACGAGCTGCCTGGAGTCCTATGGGCTCATCGGACGACAGAGAAGGAAGCAACTGGAGAAACACCGTTCTCCCTGGCATACGGCACGGATGCTGTAATCCCCACCGAAGTGGGTATGCCCAGTTACAGAGTAGAGGCGTATGCAAGTCAGAGTCCCGAACGAAGCGGTATGGAAAACGAAGAAGGCCTGAGAACGAACTTTGACCTGATAGAGGAGAAGAGGGAGCAGGCACTTCTACGCATTGCTGCTAACAAGTAAGCGATAGCTCGATATTACAACTCAAAAGTCCGAGCACGTACGTTCAGAGTTGGGGAACTTGTACTTAGGCGAGTATTTTTAAATACCACCGAACACGGGGTTGGATCGCTCGGACCAAAGTGGGAAGGGCCCTACTAACAGGAATTGTGTGCCCCGGAACTTATCACCTACAAGATATGGGGGGCGTGAACCTACCCCACCCGTGGAATACTGAACATTTACGAAAGTATTATCAATAGATGTACAAACCACAATGAAAATTACTTCTTGAAATTAATTTTTGCTCTAATCAAACCAAAAAACAAAAGGAAAAACGTCCCTCGAAGTGCTTCCGAGCACTAGGGACTCGAAAGCGTGTTCCTCCGAGCACCGTCCCTCGAAGTGCTTCCGAGCACTAGGGACTCGAAAGCGTGTGCTTCCGAGTAACGTCCCTCGAAGTGCTTCTGAGCACTAGGGACTCGAAAGGGTGTGCTTCCGAGCAACGTCCCTCGAAGTGCTTCCGAGCATTAGGGACTTGAAAGCGTGTGCTTCCGAGCACCGACATCCCTCGAAGTACTTCCGAGCACTAGGGACGTCAAAGCGTGTACTTCCGAGCACCAACGTCCCTCGAAGTGCTTCCGAGCACTGGGGACCTCCAGTGCTCCCGGAGCATGGATCCTTGGTTGATTTTTCATGATAAGTATAGTCAGACCTAAAATCACCTATACTCTTAAATCATCTAATTGAAATTACGGTTGTCAGACGATGATTAATAATCAGAAAGCATGCAAATATATTCAGAAAAGGTATCGATGAATATAAATTACCAATAAAAGGGTTAAGATAAGATGATTGATCACAAACAAAAGCAAAGTACGATATATATATTAGAAAAAGAGAGACCCTGAAGGGGTAATTATCCTTACAAATTAAAATAGGAGGCCCGGCCGTCCGGACCCCAAAAAAAAAAAAAAAAAAAGATTACAAAAATTAAGCCCACGCAGGGGCAGCTCTAAGAAGGAGGATTAGCAGCGGTCTGATCCAGGAGAGGGGTGGCCGGCTCTTCAGCTGATGCGGGCTCAGGTGGTAACTCAGGCCTAGTCGACTCCTGAACATTTGGAGCCGAGGCGGGAATGGACTCCTCCAGGAACGAGAAGTCCAAGTCCTTGTACTGAGCCACTACTGCGACTTTCAGATTCTCGAACCCCAACTCGTATGTGTCCCACCAAGGGTCGGAATAGTGGAACTGAGTGGCGATCCATTCCTCGATTACCGCCTTTCGTGCCTCTTCAAAGACCGTCCTCCGAGCCACCTCCAGCTGAGATTTCAGATCGGTCACTTGTTGCTTGAGCTCGAGTTTGGCTCTCCTCTCCTCACTGAGCTGGCTCTCAGCGTCAGTTGCCTTCTTGGCCTGCTGCTCCCGCTCCTCCCTGGCCGTGTTTCGCTCGGAGCAATACCTTTCAGCAGTCGTCGATAAGTCCCTCATGCGTTCATACATGAGTTCATTTATGAAAGCTTGCTGAAAAGATTGGGAAGCAGTTAAAACAAAAATAAAGACAACAACAAACAAATATCACTAATTGATAAAACAATATAAACCGAGAAGACTAGGAGAATAAATTTACCCGAGCAGCATGCTCTGAGCAAAGAGCGGCCAGGTCCCTGTCCGACCTCCTGCGGCAGTCTTTTGCAAGCTGGTCCGAACAGGCCGCATTCATCCTGTCCATCGGCCCCTTCAGGAAAGTCTTCAACCGTTGAGCTGGGGGCTCATCCGGATGAGGCGACTCCATAGGCCTTTTGTCAGGACGGCCGGCAGGAGGAGGAGTGCACGAAGGAGTGGGAGGTAGCTCGAAAGTCCGCAGCAGGGGGCTACTCCTCAGAGGTGTTGGCCGCGAGCTGCTACCTGGGGAGTTTCGACCACTCCCCTCTCTTCCTCGGTTCCGAGCCATCAGCGTGCGCAGATTCAGGTCGACGTGGGCCATGTCGAACTCTAAAAAAAAAAAAAAAGAGAGAGAAAAGAGTCAGAAATCATAAAAAAAAAANGATGAATATAAATTACCAATAAAAGGGTTAAGATAAGATGATTGATCACAAACAAAAGCAAAGTACGATATATATATTAGAAAAAGAGAGACCCTAAAGGGGTAATTATCCTTACAAATTAAAATAGGAGGCCCGGCCGTCCGGACCCCCCCCAAAAAAAAAAAAAGATTACAAAAATTAAGCCCACGCAGGGGCAGCTCTAAGAAGGAGGATTAGCAGTGATCTGATCCAGGAGAGGGGTGGCCGGCTCTTCAGCTGATGTGGGCTCGGGTGGTAACTCAGGCCTAGTCGACTCCTGAACATTTGGAGCCGAGGCGGGAATGGACTCCTCCAGGAACGAGAAGTCCAAGTCCTTGTACTAAGCCACTACTGCGGCTTTCAGATTCTCGAACCCCAACTCGTATGTGTCCCACCAAGGGTCGGAATAGTGGAACTGAGTGGCGATCCAGTCCTCGATTACCGCCTTTCGTGCTTCTTCAGAGACCGTCCTCCGAGCCACCTCCAGCTGAGATTTCAGATCGGTCACTTGTTGCTCGAGCTCGAGTTTGGCTCTCCTCTCCTCACTGAGCTGGCTCTCAGCGTCAGCTGCCTTCTTGGCCTACTGCTCCCGCTCCTCCCTGGCCGTGTTTCGCTCGGAGCAATACCTTTCAGCATTCGTCGATAAGTCCCTCATGCGTTCATACATGAGTTCATTTATAAAAGCTTGCTGAAAAGATTGGGAAGCAGTTAAAACAAAAACAAAGACAACAACAAACAAATACCACTAATTGATAAAACAATATAAACCGAGAAGACTAGGAGAATAAATTTACCCGAGCAGCATGCTCCGAGCAAAGAGCGGCCAAGTCCCTGTCCGACCTCCTGCGGCAGTCTTCCGCAAGCTGGTCCGAACAGGCCGCATTCATCCTGTCCATCGGCCCCTTCAGGAAAGTCTTCAATCGTTGAGCTAGGGGCTCATCCGGATGAGGCGACTCCATAGGCCTTTTGTCAGGACGGCCGGCAGGAGGAGGAGTGCGCGAAGGAGCGGGAGGTAGCTCGGAAGTCCGCAGCAGGGGGCTACTCCTCGGAGGTGTTGGCCGCGAGCTGCTACCTGGGGAGTTTCGACCGCTCCCCTCTCTTCCTCGGTTCCGAGCCATCAGCGCGCGCAGATTCAGGTCGACGTGGGCCATGTCGAACTCTAAAAAAAAAAAAAAGAGAGAGAAAAGAGTCAGAAATCATAAAAAAAAAATACATATTCAAAGACTCACAAACCCCCTACAATAAAACCTTGGTCGGTGGATGTGTGTGGGCGCTGAGGAGAGGGAGTAGGGCTCATGGGTTCCATGGACAGGGCCGGGGGCAGTATGGTCAGAGCTGGCCGAGGAGGCGTAGGCGCATCATGATCCCTTAGGACACAGCGCCTCCGTGGTCGCTCGATCCGGATAGCAGGGCCGATCTCCTGTGGAATCAGCCGGACAGGGCTTGCCCGGACGAATTCCTCGAAGGCCGTCCTGTCCTTCAACGAATACCACCCGGTATACTCAAAATTGATGTCTGTGAGCAGGTTCCCCACTTCCTTCTCACGACGATGAAGCCCTTCAATCGCAATAGCCCGAGTGATTATCTCGTTGTCAGCAGTGTCAGCCTGTCGCATCGCCCATTGCCGCCTAGCCTAGAAGGTCGTGGGAATAGGCCGCGCACCCCCGGAGAGCTGACCACCCGCGACGTCATCCCAAGACATCCGGTCGTAAAACTATTCACCCTTTCCTTGTTTGTCAGAAGTGTCCCGACCAAGGATGGGGACGGTGCGCCTCGAATCATCTCCCTCCGCACGGGGAGTTTCGGACGAATACGCCTGGAGGTAGTATAAGCCGCAGCTGTTGGGCGCATTCTTCAGCTGGTAGAGGTATTTGAGCATGCGTAAGGTTATGTCTGGCCAGCCCTGAAGCCAAAACATGACCCAGAGCCCAATCAGAACCCGCCATCCATTCGGGTTCAGCTGGGTAGGGCAGATCTGACACTTGGAGAAGAAGTGGTGCAGGAAGGGATGAATGGGAAGTCTCAGCCCTGCTTCGAAAAACCCCAAGTAGAGGGTCACGCATCCCTCTGGTGGACGACTACGCACATCACCTTCCCCAAGTGGAAGAAGGTGTACATTATCCGGAATCTCATAGCGAGATCGGACGCTCAGTAAGAGCTCGTCCGTCATCGTAGACCTGAAGTTGTCGGTACTGAACTCCGTGAGAGGCCTCGCTTGCTCGGCCCCGCCGACCACGAGGTCACCGGCCTCGACTCTAACCACCTGACCTCGCCCCCGACCTCGACCACCTCTTGCCATTGTGTAACTTGTGGAGGGGGGACCAGGGTTTAATGTTTGGAGTAGGCCTTAAACTGACAAGGGAACGGAATACCGAACCCGAATAATTGGTCTGTTTCTGTTTAAAACTAACGGTTCGTCCCTAGTATCTTCTGAATCGGACATGAGAAACAGATCCTTATCAAGTGAAGGCCGAGCTAACCTGAAAGAATTTGCAACATGGGTTGTGAGCCGTCGTAATTAGCGATGGCAGCTACCAGGCCGGACAGGTCGGGCTGGGGACTCTCGAACCTGATCGGGGACAACCCGAGCAAAGCCAACTCATGGTCGAGGGTGGCATCGTTATCATCTTTGGAGGGATCGTCAACCCTTTGAACAGCTGGGAGGGCTCCCTGGTCGGCATAAGGCCCGAGAGGCGGTGCTGCAACTTCAGCCTCGACCTCATTAGTACTAGGTTCCAAGCCGGATACGACCTCACCATCACTCTCGGAGGTGACCAGGTCCACTACAGGGATCGGTACGGGGTCGGGTAATACACCATCTGGAAGTCGCTGGGAAACTCCGGAATGATCAGACTCGTCGTTCCCAGCCGCGGCAAGATCCATTCGAATCCTTGTCCCGACCAGGTAGAAACCCCAGAAGAAAAAATAAAGAAAAACCAAAATAAAAGGAAAAAAAAAAAGGAGAAGGAAGAAAAACTGGGTTTTAAACCCAGATCACTTACCAAATGAAAAAGATGAAGTCACCAAAGCAAAGAAGAACACGGACGAAGTCGTGGAACAAAAAAAGACAAAATCACCGTCTCAGTTAGGGACAAAGTGTACAAAAAGCGGAAGAGATTGAGAAAGAAGAGGGAGTGAGCGAGTCGTCACTCGGAAGAAATCGCTGGAAACAGGTTCTGTGCAAGGAAATGGCAAAATGAAAATAAGGCAAAAGAGAGAAGTAAAGAATGGAGGAAGGAGTGCTGTATTTATAGGCCAAGGTAACAATACGGCACAACCCTTGAATCAAAGGGCACAGCCACGTGTCAGCAGAAGAAGAGTAGGGGGTTTCAAATAACAAAAGACGACTTCTCGCATCCCTCAGCAAGGGCAGGAAACGATACTGACTGCACGATAAGCAAGGAAGCCACATGGTCTGAGATGGAAAGGTACGTATGGAGCACGCGCTAACTTAGTCGAGCCCCTATACACATTGCACTTTCCCGAGAAAAGTTACACTCCAATTGAGGCTCATTCATGATTGTGAAAACTGGAATCTGAATAGACAGCCACTTGACATGACCTTTATCTACTGCCAATCAAACCCACATAAGCCGAGCCGCTACCCATAAAAGCGGAGCACCAGATAAGCCGAACACGATGTGATAAAGTTCTCGCCCCGAACGCTTCGTGGCAAGAACTTGGGGGGCAGATGTTGGGGGATAATTTTCTCAACATGTCTAAGGAAACGACATGACGCAATATCGACAAAAAACGGCGTCGCTCCCAACCTATCTCTTGGACCGACCAGAGTAAAGCCCCACCATGCCACGAGGGAGAACCGAGCATGTAGAAAAGAAGCCACGTCAGTCATGTTCCCCAAGGAAAAACTATTGTGGTCGGATTCCATGCTGCTATCCGAGCAGGAACCAACAAACAGCCGACCAAGAATATAAAAGCGTAAGCCCAGCCAGGAAAGAGAGTAAAGAAAATATGGGCTCAGGAGAGGCTGACATCTGGCTCAATCACGTACTCGCGACAGTACAAACGGGTAGGTAAGGTCCTTTTATATTCGCAGGGACACGTGGATGTTAACCCTAGCTTTTGGGGGACCACAAAACCACTATAAATAACCTCATAATCACCTGAAAGAGGTAAGCCGCCACAAGTCCCAAAAACCCTATTTGCCTTTTCTCCTCTCTTCATCATTTATTACTGCAGCACTATTCCATCAAACCTTTCATTGAAGGAATCGCTAATCATTTTTCTGTTGAGGAGATTTGGCAGGTACCACACCGGTACCACCTATCATTAGTTGGTGAAAAGTCTAGGCACAACCTTTTTCAAGGTTGTACGGACCGCACTTACATCAAATCTGGGTTTTGGACTCTCTTGAGAGAGAACCACTCAAGGGCGCGTGGCGCGCGTTGGGTCACGGACTAAAATCCACACCAACACCATTGAATTGTGAAATATTCGAATAATCTTTAGGTCCCTAAGTTTTTATTTTTCCATCTTTCTTTACTATCATACTTCTATTCAAATAACTTATGAGTTTGTGGAAGATAAAATATGATAGAAATAGTATGTAAATATGACAAATTTGATAAAAATGATGTTACTCGAGAAATATAAAAATTTGATGATTTTATTTTATTTTTAATTTGTGAACCAATGCATATTCATCGTTTTCCTTTCCCCGAAAAGAGCGGAAAAAAAACATATGAGAAAAGGTCTTTTTCGTAAAGATAATTCGAAAAACCAAATCGAAATTTTTATTACCAAACTGGAGTCAATCATTAAACTAATAAATCATAGAACTACGAAATAGTAATAAAAATTTATTTGTAAAGCTATCTTTTACTTCTATGCTCGTGCTCCATCACCCCCCTTCTTGGTGATCGCATAAAGATTCTCTTAATATCAACTTTAGTCAAGAACTTGCAATATCTCTTTGATTAGTGATGTGTTGATTCTTTGCAATGTTTGTACACTTCTCTTTTATTATTATTATTTTTTTTGGTGTACTTGAAACGTGGACCTATATAATAGTGATAACAATATAACAATAATGCAACTTCCTTTTTTTGGAAGAGCTGGAAGCTGGCCCCCACCCCACAATCCAAAAAAATTCTAAGCCCACGATTAAAAATGCCAAAGAACAGCCTTTCAAAAACCAAAAAAAAAAAGAAAGGCAAAGAACAGGATCACGTACATGGTAGTTAAAATACAACCTCAGCAAAAATTCCTTTTTTTTTAAAATTCAAGATGCGTTCAATGAAGCAATCACACGTGTCATAGGACAGCACCCTGATGAATAAGGTCAAATCCTTACGGTACAACCCGTAACACAGGAAAATTCGTGGCAATTTCAGGATAGGACAAAGACATTAATTAGTTGTCAGAATCTTTATCATGCCTGGAAGTTGGCTTTCTTATAAGAAGAGATATCTTTTTTTTTTTTTTTTCTCGCGGGGATATCTATTTATTTATAACTCGAGAGATTTTCTTTTGGTGTTTTAAAGATTTTCATGTCATATTATATAATAAAACTATAACAATAATACAATTTAAACTTAAAAATTGGATACAACTAATTGTGAATGATTACTCAAAGGAATAATTATATAGCTAACAAATACATTATAATGTTGTATTAGCTAAGTGATATAACAATAGATTTTTATTTTTTCCTTTTGACAATATATAACGGTAGATTTAGTCTTTGTAATTAGTACTACCCATTTTATAATAGATGACATTCCAAAAAAAAATAGATAAATTTGAATTTATTTTGAAGGAATTTGAATTAAATTTTATACCTCTAGAACTAATAGGATTGTCATAAAACACTGATCTTCTTTCTTTTTCCATTTTTTTTTCCTTTTTTGAGGTGGTCATAAAACACCACTTATATACTACATTCTCATTCTTGTCATACGCCAACTAATTTTTCAAGCTCGAAAATGCAAACTATAAAAAATAAAAAATAAAAACTAAGGAATATACCAAAGAGCCCGTAAAACCTTAGGTTAATTTTTAAAAAACTTTATCTTCGTCCTCTTCATTTTTTTTCCCTCTTGATTTCTACCCTACCATAGAAGGAGCTACTCTTTAGAAGTTTCCTACTTAATTTTTTTCTTCAATAATCCTGGTCTTTTATCATATTAAAATTTAAACATGTGTAGAATTTGTTTATTGTTGTTGCTTTGCTTTAGGCTTCTTATGAATTTCTATTAGATTTGAACATTTTAAGATTTAGATATAGAAGAATTTTAATCTAGATGTTGCACTATTCATGAATTTAAATTCTATTGGGATTGGTGTTACTTCAAAATGATAAAAGTAAGTCTGGGTATTATAGTGTCTTTGGGGTTTAATGTCCATTTGGTAGAAAATGATTTTAAGATTATACTATGAGTGTGGTGACCTTGACTGGTTGTCTATCTAGCAAAGACCTTATTACAAGCGATGTAAATTTTCTATTGAGATATGGTGATAGTGGTTTTTGTCTTTTTTCTTCATTCTTCTTGGAATGAAGTAGTCAGTATAATTGATAAGCATAAATTTTTCTATAATAATACTTTGTTTTGTAATGAAAACTTTCATTATAACAATTTTTCCTTAAAATATAAACAAATATAATAAATATATGTCTTCGTTTTACCCTTTTTACCTTTCCCTCGTCAATAATTTGCTTGCTACTTAAAGAAGCCACAAGCCCACAATTACCCAAATATGAATTAAAAAAAAGGGTTAATGGCAAAAATGGTCATGGAGCTATCTAACATGTGGCAATTTGGTTTTCAAAGTTTCAATTGTAATAGTTAAGCTCTTGAATTTTTTAATTTATAGCAATTTGGTCTCTGATATGTGTAAATTTAACTATTGTTAAACTTTTAACAAAAAAATACATGTGAAAAGCATGTAGTGGCATATGAAAATGTATTTGAAATATGAAAGATAATTTAGAAATTTTAAGTATAGAAATGAACAATCACATAAAAATTTTCTCTATATTTAAAATTCCAAGAACCCTAAAAATGCAAATCTACTGTTTCAATTTTAATTTTCTTTTTTTTTTAAAAAAAAGAGAGTATTATAAATTTTACTAAATGGTCCTAAGTTTCAACGTCGTTGGGACAATATACTATATTTGAATCTGTCGTCCGTCCCCCCCCCCCCCCAAAAAAAAAAAAAAAAATCTTCAATAAACAGAGACAGCCTCCTTCCTGCTTTAAATACTTGACTTTCCCTCAAACTTTCAAGGGAAAATTTCTCGGGAAAATGAATCTGATAGCTTCGTGGGGTTAGGCCGCTGCTTCAGGTTTTTCTCTTCTAGCAAACTTCAAAATTCTTTCATCAGGTATTATCGATATAATCTATATATATATATTACTATATATGTATTGAGTTTATGTTGTGTTTGGTTCTAGAGAAAGCTAAGGAAAAATGATGTTTTTAGTGCTCATTGTTTATAACGTTATAAGGTTCTAATCAGGTATTTTCTAATATGAGTTGGGTGCTATGCTATGCTACATTGGTAGCCTATGTTGGAATATTCAGGAATGCAGTTTCCTTAAGCTGTGGCTAATTCAATAGCTAAAATAGTTTGTGCATATATCCCAATTTCATTTCTTTAATCTCCTTAATCTCACTAAGTTTGCACTAACGATTATTCATTTTGTGTATATATATACATTCACTTTTAATTGTTTGTAGTTGTTGAGTAAATTTTGAAGTTACTTTCTTTGTTTTATCTGGTTGATTATAAGCTTTTGATTTGTGATTTTTTCTTATTTTTTATTTTGCTGTTAATATGTTCATTATATTCTTATCATGAAAGGGAATAAATCGTCAGAGAGAACCGATACTTGAAATTCAATCAGGTATAGAAAACTAAAATTGAAAAAATGGATTTGTAATAAAAGTTTTATAAAATCTTCTATATGCCCAGAAAGTTTTGTAGCCTAAAAGGGAACCAGATTTAGAGTTTTTTTTATTAGTGGAAAAGCTACCGTTATTCATATGAGTAAAGGAACATGTAGTTAGAGCTTGATTAGAATTCTCTTTTTTGACTAATAATCTAAGTCTTCTGTATTTTATGATATGCTTTATATTTTTTTTCTTTTTTTTTCATCAAAAATAGTAAATGTGGTCAGCTGGTCATATGATATATTTGAGGGTTTAGTCGTATGATCATGGGATAGTTTTGGGAAATGTTTCTCATTTTGAACTCTTTTGAGGGTTTAGTACTTTGATCATGGGAAACAAGTGCAATTGGCAAAGTTTCATTAATTTTTGTCAATTTTTATTTAAAAATAGGCAAAAAAAACCCTTAGCCAATAATCAAATTATCGATTAAACTTACAATCAAACAACTTAAATGCTAAATCCAAAAATTAAATGTTTTGTTATAGGGTTAAAAAAGTAGTTTGACTGTTTGATTAAGGGTGGCTATATTGTTACCACACTTTTTTTTCTTTCTTTTCCTCTAAACAAATCCCTTTTTAAAATTTAAATTTAACACTTACTTAACACACTCCCTTTAAAAGTTTCTTATTCTAAAATTACCAAATTGGTCATGTCGTATATATGTATGTATGTACGTATATGTATATTCATACCCACTAGCTAGAAGGTCTCTCATTTCTTTATTTCTTCTTTAATATTTTGCTTTCTTGACAAAGACTGACCCCAAAATATATATATTTTAGTATATTCTTTGAATTATAAGATTAGAGGGACCAATTTTTAAGATTCAGAATGTTAGTAGTAGAGCCATCTATTAGGGCTGTTAAGAATTAAAGAGAAAGTTATAGTTCTTAAATAATTTTTCAGAGTTCTCAAGAATTAGAAGATTAGAGGGACCAATTTTTAAGATTCAGAATGTTAGTAATAGAGCCCTCTATTGGGGCTCTAAAGAATTAAAGAGAAAGTTATAGTTCTTGAATAATTTTTCAGAATTCTCGAGAATTAGAGAGAGTGTTTGACATTGTTTTCTATATTATATTTTTTAAGTTGTGTTTTCAGAGATGAAAACAAAAAAATGTTCTTTTATGTTTTTAAAAAATAAAATGTATTTTGGCAAATATTTTCAAAAACAAAAAGAAAAAAAAAACAGTTTTAAGAGAAAAAGTCAAGGGAACAAAAGAAGCAAGAAGGAATATAACTAAAGAGAATAACGATATATAAAGTAATAAAAGGAAATAAAGAGAGAGAAAGTGATAGGAAAAAATGAGGAGAGAAAAAGTGATAAGAGTGAAGGAGACAGAAAAGGATCGTTGGGAGAGATTGAGGAGAGAAAATGATTTGAATAATTATGAGTGAAAATGACGAGAACGAATAAGGAGATAAAGGGATAAGTCAGAAAATAAGGAGATAAAGTGGATATAAAGAAAGTCGTGAGAGATAATGAGTTTTTTTTTTTAACTATTTTTTTTAAAACAACATTTTGCTAGTTTCTGAATTTTTTGTTTTTTTGATCTTCATTTTTAAAAATTATTCTTAGAGAACAATGCTAAATACCTCATATCCATTCTCAGAAAATAGTTTTATGATTTTAAAAATAAAAAAGATTTTTTAGTTATGAATCCAAACACCATCCTATAGTTTTTGAATATGTTTTAAGGCTCTTAAGAAGTTAGAACTAGAAAGATATTCTTGAATTATGTTGATGGAGCAGTCGTAAGGGTAAGCTTCTTCGAGCCTTCCCTATAACATCAAGATAAAAGCATACCAAGAAAACCTAAATTAGAAGAGACAGAATTCAGATCCTTTTGTGTTGTTCGAAAAGGACACTCACGAAAAATAACAAGAAGGTAGAAAAACGATTTAACACTTCAGCAAAGTTTCAAAAGTAAAATAACGACTATAAAAAAAAAATAATAACAAGTGCATAAACTAAAGGAGTAGAACGGCACATCGTATGCCCCTGCATCATATGTTTCGGGGTTCTGAGAAAGATTGTTAAGTATTGGAAATTATAATACATGTTCATCTATCACAATAAAAACTTAATTTAAATAAAAATATTTGATTGTTTAAAATTCTTTCAGATGATTTATCTTAGTATTTACAGGGGTGTGAATAAAAAAATCTAGTTAAAAAACAATTCTTTAGTTATTTAATGTTTTTGTGTCCAATTTATAGAAGATTATTTTTTATATTTTATAAATTAGTAAAAGAGGCACGAAGAGAAAGAAATGGGGTGAAGTTAGTGTCACCTTTTGATTAATTTTTAGTGAAAATTTAATTTTACCACATAAAATTTATAAAAAAAATATGAAAAAACTTGAATAGTCTAAAATTTGAGAAATTTGCACCCAATAGTCATTTTTGTGCCTTATATTTCACAAATATCCTTTTTATTTTATTCAAAAATACTCATTTTTTAGGTATAGATTTCTTGGGTAAAATAGGTGTAGTACACATTTATAATATAAATTTTTGTCCATAATTTATATTTAGAGTGTAAATGTATACTTATGGTATACTATTTAAAATGTATACTAATTTTTAGATATAATTCTTATTCATGAAAGGCATACCATAGTATACATTTTATGGATGAAATACTTGTGGTATACACTTCACAAAAGATGAGTATTGGTGAAATAAAAATAAAAAACTGATATTTACAAAAATATGTTTAAGAAAATAGGTGTCTATATACTTTACTTTATCCTTTTTTTTTTTTTTTTTTTGGCTTCTTTCAAAATTCCAACCCTAAAGTATAAAAAATTGAAAATCTCAGATGGGCCAAATTTTTTGAAAAATTCCGGATTTATTTAGAAAAATATCATTTTTTAAAATTATTTTAAAAAATAACACTTGTTATAAATATTTAGAAAAATACCACTTTTCTTTCAAAATTATTTTTTTTAATGGTAATCAAGGTAACCAATTGAATTACTTGGGGTAACCAATCTAGTTATTTGAGGTAACTTGATTGGTTACTTCAATTCAAGTGTCTCATCAATTAATAAAAAGTGATACTTTTCTAAATACTTTTAAAAGTAGTATTTTTCTACTTAAAAAATCCAGGATTTTTCAAACAATTTCAAAATCCAGTATTTTTCAATTTTTTTTGAAAAATTACCATTAAAAAAAAATCAAATTTCCCCTTTTTTTTGGAAAAAAAACCCAGGATTTATTTTTAAAAAATACAACTTTTAGAGGTTTATTTATAGAGATATCATTTTTTGCCACACGTGGGTACTTGAGGTAACCTGTTATCTATTCAAAATTTGAAATTCTCAAAGGTAAGGTAATCATTTCGATATTTTTCAAATAGATTTTATCCAGGATTTTTAAATTTTTTTTTTTGGATTTTTTGCATGTATTTCTATAAGACTATATCATTTCACATCATAATTGTGATCAAGTCTGACCTAGGAAGTCATTTACTATATTAACATAATCTAGTATATCATTTGATATAATTAGTATAGAAACTAATATACTCTTATATTCTTTATGGTTCAAAAAAAAATTTAACTATTGAGTCTATCAAGATATCTTTATAAACTAAATATTATATATTTCAAAAGTAGTTCAAATCTAAGACTTACTAAAATTAATAACTGAAATAACAAATAACAAATGTTAAAATCTTAAATTAAAAAAAGGGCAACAACTTAGTTTTTTTTTAATATTTTGTTAATACCTAACAGGTTATATGTTATTACTAATTTTAAATATGAAGCTTAATATTGATAATAACTAAAAATAAAATATTAAATGAATAAACAGTCCAAAAGTAATGTATAAAAATGTAACAAAAAAAAGTTACATTTACAAAAATGGAATGTAAATAAAGACGAGTCTTTAAGTTATACAGCTTTAAATAAATTTTTTTGGTTCAATAACCTTTTAAAACTCGTAACTAGTTCAATAACCTTCTTTTAATGAAATTTTTTTGTTCTCAATAATGTCATTTTTCTAAAAGCTTCAAAATCATCTCAATTTTTTTTAAAGAAAAATGAAGGCATGATATTTGGGCAATCTAAAATGTTGTTCAGAATATCTTTTTTATTTTAAGATTTAGGAGGTTTAATCGAAATTCAGCACTTAAATGACAATTTCTAGCCTAAAATAGCAATTTTTCAGCTTGAACATCGCGATTTAGTTTCGTTAAGCTCGAGTAGGTCTAGTTGAGTCCACTCATTGGATCCAGTCAAGATCGATTGGGCCTATCCACATAACTCAGAATATTTTGAGTTTTGAGCTTTTCAGCCAAATGACTGAATTTTGGATCATAGTCTATAAAATGATCGTTTTTCAAACATTGTTGAAAAATGACCAAATTTTGAAAATTATTAAAAAAATTGACCTTTTTCATATTTAGTACATCAAAATATATTGATTTATTTTTTAAAAATTGATTTATTTTTTGAAAAATTAATTTACTATTTCAAAAATTGATTTACTTTATTAAAAAGAAATAGATCAACTAAAAAATGACTATTTATCAAAATAAAATTACAAAATAGTTATTTATTAAATAAATATAAAAAATGACTATTTTATAAATTGATCTTAAAATTAAGGTCATTTCTTATAAATACTCATGAGTTTTTTCATATCATTTAAGTGGAGAAAAAATAGTTAAAAATAGTTTAAATAGAAAAATAAAGAAAAACAGGAGGTTATTTTGTAAAAGAGGGTTCGTGGGAAGGTTATTTTTGAGCTCATAAAATAATAATAATAATAACTATAGTCTCCATTCTCGAGGTTAGAGATCGTGCAACTGGGACAAGACAGTATTTGAATATAAAAGTTAAAAACCCGAAAAACCTCCGTAGCTTAATTAAATAACCTGCTTTTCCCTTGAAGTTTCTCTTCTCTGGGTCTCGGGGGCCAAAATGAATAGGAGTACCTTAGGAGGCCTCTGCTTTTGTCTCAATACCAGTAGTCCCACTTCCCTGACCTTGAGGTTTTTCTTCTTTCTTCTTCAAAACTATGCTACTGCAATCTTCTGTTTGGTTTCAGAGAAAGTGAAGGAAAAATATGTGTCTTTTCTGATGAACTAAATTGTGCAGGATGTAGTCATTGCCAGTTATCGATACTAATCTTAAATTTCAGTTCTTTAATCTCGTTTGTCACTTCATTTGTACTATTATGGAAATGTGTAATAACCCTTTTTGTTTTTTCTTTTTTTTTAAGTATTGGGTGTAGTTTCTGAGTAAGTTTTGAAGTTACTTTCTGGGTTTTTTATTTTTTATTTTTTCCTGATTATTTTTAGTGTTAGTGTTCAATATGGGAAGCTAAGCTTTTGAGTTCTGATTTTTTATTTTTTATTTTTTGGGTTTATGTCAGGGTTATTGTGCTGTTAATATGTTCATGACATTCCTATGGATCACAGAAGTGGGATTTGGGTGCTCTTGACTTAATCCGTTTAAAATAGAAGGAAAGAAATTGTCAGAGAACTGTTTAATGAAATTTTAATTCAATCAGGTAAAGAAAACTAAATTGGAAAAATGGCTTTGCAATAAAAGTCTGTTTTTCAATTTTTTATATGCCCAGAAGAGTTTTTGGAGCCTATAGGGAATAAAATGTAGGTTTTTTATTATGGTAAAAAACCTAGTGATTTTCGAATGCTCATAGAACATGTAGTTAGAGCTTGCTTAAAATTGTGTTTGACTAATAATCTAGGACTTCTGGATTCTATGTTATGCTTTACCCTCCTTCTTTACTCTGTCATATATATATGAATATAATAGTAACTTAGTCCTTTGATCATGGGAAACTTTGCAAAAAGGTTTCTCATTTTGAGTTATCGACGAATTTTTCTTTAGTTCATTTTGAACTCCCCCCCCCCCCCCCCCTCTCTCTTCATCTTGTGTTACTATACCTTTTTGTTTACCTAGCATTTTTTGACAATTTGGGACTTAGCATTGTTTTAAGTATGTATTTTTGGTCTGCATTCAGTGATGCAATCTGTTAATCACTATTGCAGGTTTTTCAAGGGAACTCTTAAAAGAATATGGCGGGGGGCAATATTCATCTTAGTGGTGATCAAGCTTCAATCAAATACAGTCGGAACCAAGTTGGGCAGCCAACGTCTGAGCTGGCCGGTTTTGCTCGTGGGGAATATCCCTCCACTCTTTCTGATAATCTTGATAGAAAATGCGGTAAAAGATCCGACTCTAAATCTCCTGAAATATTGAGTACACGTGAACTCATCTCAGCAGCCGGCAAGATATGGGATTATGCCAGTCGTCCTCTTGCTTCTTTGCGAAATGAGGTAAATTCAGGTCACAATGACAGTGTCAATAAGAATGAGGGAATCTTTGGTAATTTAGACAGGGAAGGAAATGTTATGTTACCTACTTCTGCAAGGATTAATTACTCGTGTGCTGATTTAAGGACTGCTAGTCAGTCTCCCAAATTGCAACCAATTTTAGATCTTACAAAAGTAATCCAAAAGATATCAGTGTCTGAACCCTCTAGTGAAGGCCATATGCATTCATCATTTTGGAGGTTACTGCAGGCTGGCATAAAGAAGCATAAAGAACCTTGGAGACAACAGGGGCTTGCAAGTGTAGAAATCTCATGTGAATTGGAAAATATTTATGGATGGATGAAACAAAAATCTTTCAGTGGATCAAATTATCCAAAAGTTACTGAGGTTGAAAACAAAATTAGTGAATATTGCCCTCCTGGGGATGCTATCTGCACGGCAGGGGACCACTTTTCAGGAGACACAACTAGTCCTACAAATAAGTTGGCTTCTGCTTGTGTTGATGGTTATCCTGGTTTAAGCAAATCTTGTAATTTACCATCATTTAATGGTACAAAATCAGAGACAAATCTAAGATCGCCTCTGTATGCAGATTATTTCCTCAGGGCTGTCCTTGAGGAAGACAGTAGTATTTCAAGGACCGAATTTTCTAATTTATATGCGGACTATTATATGAACTCTCTAGTTTCTCATAATGGTGCTCTTGAAGAATGTAGACACATCAATGATGATAGTAAAGTGCTTGACACCGAAAGGGAAAAACCTGTAAAGTTGGTCAGTGAGGATTCATTTCAGAAGGAGGTCACTTCATCCACATCTCAAAAACCTCGATTCACTCTGGCTAAGCAAGAGCATGCCTTTGCAGGAGCATTTGCTGGAATATTTGTCAGCCTTTGTCTTCATCCTGTTGATACAGTTAAGACTGTTGTTCAATCTCGCTATTTAGAGCAGAAGTCTGTCTTCTACATTGGAAGATCAATTGTTTCTGATAGAGGTAACTTGTAAATAGGAACTGAAGATGTTTATTATTGTTTGTGAGTAACTCATTCATATTTTATAGGTTATAACAGCTAGAAGCTTTTCGTTTTGATACGGAACTTACCTATTTCCTCTTTGGAAGAAATTTAACTTGGATATTTATTTCAGGTTTAACTGGACTTTATCGTGGACTCACTACTAAAATTGCATCTTCAGCTCCAATCTCTGCCATCTACACATTCACTTATGAATCTGTTAAAGGAGCTCTGCTTCCTTTTTTCCCAAAAGTACTTTTCTAGTATTTTCTCAACAACCTCTTCTTCTTCTCTTTCATTTGTTGTATCTTGTACACATGCATATATAGTTGTCAATAACAGTTGTAACTTGGAACGTAATATTAAATGTACAATCTTGCTCCTCATGTTCATTATTAGAGTAATGTCATTGCTTTTTACTGAGATCTCACCCATTTCTTTTCTACAGGAATATTACTCTCTTGTGCATTGTGTGGCAGGTGGTAGTGCAAGCATTGCTACTTCTTTTGTTTTTACTCCTAGTGAACATATAAAGCAGCAGATGCAAGTTGGGACTCACTATAAAACCTGCTGGTATACCTTTAAGATCCTAGTATTATCTTGCCATCAGCACATATCAAAATTAGTTTAACATGGAGTAGGAATTTGTTTTGGAGGTTGGGTTCGTTCGTTTAATTCTAAACGTTGTATACTAAACATATCTTCGAATTCTTCCACTCAAATGAAATGAATTGTAGGAAAAAGAAGACGTGTAGATTCCATTATGAGTTTTAAGCTCAGCTCCAATGTCTTCCATCTACACATTCTTTTATGAATCTGTTAAAGGAGATCTGCTTCCTTTTTTCCATTATAGTTTTATAGTGAACCAACTATCTCTTTGGCATGGTTTTAAATGAAACTTATGTTCTACTGTTCATTTTAATGTTTCATGTCTTTGCAGGAATGCATTTAATAGAATAGTTCGAAAAGGGGGTTTGCGTTCTTTGTATGCTGGGTGGGGAGCAGTACTTTGCAGGAATATACCACACTCAATTATCAAGGTTAGATATTGCTGCATATTGAATGGCTTGTGGGCTAATGACGGGAGCTTTCTTGACAAAATAATGCCCTTTGGTTTCTACCCCCCCCCCGCGGGTACTGGGACTTTTTATTCCAGCATGTGAATTTTGTCTTTCTTTATTGCTCTCTGCAGTTCTACACATACGAAAGCTTGAAGCAATACATGTTGTCATCACTACCATCTGGTGCTCAACCCAACGCACTACATACGGTTTGTATCTGTTCTCTGTAACCCTGTCTCTCTTGAGTGTTTTTTATCCTTGTTTTTCGTTAGTTTGTAGCTCGTGGCATTTGTTAAATTAATTCTGAATTTCTGATAGAGGAAGATGAATTTTCCATTCCTGCAGCTATTTTGTGGAGGACTAGCTGGATCTACTGCTGCGTTTTTTACGACTCCTTTTGATGTGGTAAAGACAAGGCTGCAGACACAGGTTTGTCATATGTGTGCACAATTTCATGAAGCCCTTAATGGGACTTGTTTAAAGTTACTGTATTATTTTAAAATGTGGGTAGTCTACAGTTGTCTAAGTCCACACCTTCGGGCTTTTTTGTAGAAAACAAATTGGATCTTTGCAAGGAATATTTAAACCAAACAACTATGGCTTAATTTTTTCTCTTCTCTGTTCTTATGTGGTGGATATTTTGCAGATTCCAGGATCCACAAGCCAATATGGTAGTGTGATTCATGCCCTTCATGAAATAGGAAAGCATGAAGGTTTAAATGGCCTCTACAGGTAACTTTTCTTCTGTTTCTTCCAACTATCATCTCTGAAGATACTTTTGTGGTTCTGAAAAACATACCCTTTAATGAGTTCAATGTCATCTCCTATTCTTCTCGTCTCTTCTACAGTTTGTTCCTTTTTCTCGGAAATGTTTTCCCTACTACTTTCTCTTGATGTGATAATCAATCAACATGCTTATTATCAGGGGATTGACTCCAAGACTGGTTATGTATATTTCTCAAGGAGCACTCTTCTTTGCGTCGTACGAGTTTTTCAAGAAATTGTTTTGTTTGGAAACGCCACAGCCCAAGGTTAAGACAATCAAAAACCAACAAAACACGGACGATGACACACTTATACTATCATCATCCACGTTGCCATCTTCACAAACATCATCAGTATCATCAGCTTCTGCTCCACAAAAGCTTCACAGTCTACGTTCATGATGATTTTGGAGCTCGTGAAAGTTATCGTCTCATTCCCATTAAGATAATGACAACGAAGTGTAGATTAATTGGATGAGTGATTTGATTCGATTTATTCATTTATATTTCCTTTCCTTTTTCTTTTTTCTTTTTTTTTTTTTTTTTGGCCAGAAGAGGTGCTGGTAGATCGGTCCGGTTTCATTGATGTTTATCGCTTCTGTGTAGTGTGAGTAGGTTATAACTCCACAGAAAGTGTTGTTGTAACAAGCTCATTTATGTTGACGTCAAGAACTGTAAAGTAAGATGCTTTCAAGCATCGTAGCTTTGTATAGTTTCTAATCAATAAGGTAGCAATATCGGCCTGCTATTTCTAATTTTCTAGTCATAATATTGGCCTGCTATTTCTAATTTTCTAATCACATCCTATTTCCTTAATTGAAAAGTAACTAAGAAATGTTTTCTTTCTATGGTACCATGCATTATTGCCTAGACAGATATAATGTAGGGTTTTCCCCCAATAATCAAAATATACCATTTCACAAGTAGGTCTAAATGGATGACTTATTTTTCAAGCAGGTCAAGCTGTTAAAACTTCTAATATATTTTGAACTCATGCGTAAACCAACAAAGTCGTTGTAGTATAGTGGTGAGTATTCCCGCCTGTCACGCGGGTGACCCGGGTTCGATCCCCGGCAACGGCGCAAGTTTTTCTTTTTCTCTTTTGACAAAAACGACAATATCTCGTATATAAGACAACAACACTATTATAGCTTCAGATTTCTAGAGAGTGAGAACATTCTAAAAGAACGACAAAAAACCACATAAACTAGTGAACTAAATTATTTTTAAAGCCACAAACAAAAACGACAGACAATAATGGACAATTTATACACCTTGTGTATATACAAAAAGAGAGATAATTAACCGAACACCTTGTAAAACGCCAGTATCTCTAATTAACGACGGAGTAATTAACAAAACGACAAATAATTAAATGCAACACGCGTAGAATGACGACATATGACTTTACTTAAAAGTTAAAACCACAAAATATGCTGTATAACGACATAAACGATTTTTAGTGAAAAAAAAAAGATGTAATAGAGAAAAAGAAGCAGCAGCATCATCTTAGACGAATGACAGTAATTAAAATGACATCATCTCTTACAAACAGCGGTCAATTTTTTATTAGAAAATATCCTTAAAAAACGACAAGTGATCCAATAAAAATGTTCTTTCTGACAAATTAAGTGTAGACTTTACATATAACAACTTCTTCGTTTTATGATAATTTGTGCAAATCAAATTTGAACTCTGGCAGTCTTATTATCACTTTGGTCTTAAAAGAATTCTACTTGCATACTGGCAGTGTTAGGTGATTAATATTAGTTTTAGGAAAATATATGCCTATTAGTATTTATATTTTACAATTGAAAGATTTTAGTTTATTTGTTACTTTTAATTGAATGAGTCAAAACGTAGTATAGGAGTATATTTTCTTCTATACATTTTATGCTCATTTAGGTTTAGTATCTGTTTAGCGGGTAAGTGTCTTTATTTTCTAAGAATTAGTGGAAAGTATCATGTCTTATTATATCTTTATTTAAAGAGTCCGAAGTACATAAAGTGGATATCTTATTTAACTTTCTTTTTTAGATATGACGTAACATTAATTTTTCAATTGCGCACACGTTATTCCAACAACACAATGAAGTTAAACATAAAATACCTGTCTTATTATTTTTTTTTTTTCCTGGAAGAAATAAAAGAGAGACAAATAAATGAAAGTAAACCATTTGTTATCCATCATTTTCAGTCGGAAAAATTGTAACCAAAGTTTGTCTATTGGCATATTCGGCAGCCATCTCAAAATCTATTTGCTTTCCCTTCACAACATAAACACAAAAAAGAAAGAAAAGAGAGATTCTATTTCTCAATAACCAATATGGTTTACTACTTCCTTTCCCTTCCCTCCCTATAAAACAGTTACAATATAAACAATGCTGCTTATTCTGTTTTTAAACCTTTGATTACAGATTTAAAAATAAAATAAATAGAAAAAAAACTTTGGTACAATAAAATGATTCTGGCACTTCTGTTTTAATCCCATCATATGGCCAAAGAATTGGTTACCATGTTTTCCAACGAGTTTTCTATAAATCGGTGAACCGATCTTTGCTGTGCTGACATGTAGCTGAACCGATCAAACAAACAGCTCCGGCAACCGAGCTTCCCATCATCCAAAACTCATGCCCTTCTGTTCACTTTCTTCAAAGTTGGATCAATCTCGATATTCAATGTGGGATTCCCCGGGAAATTCTATAACAGCTGAACCAAAGTAGATGGAACAACCTATACTCTTGCAATTGGAGAAAAGGGTGGATTGAGCACATAAGATGGTGGGATTTCTTTTACCCTTTTAGTGACATTCCTCTTCTCTGCTGTGACGGCTTCGATTAAGAACTTCACTTCCTCCTCAATAAGTACTTTCAGCGAACTTCCCTGAGGTAACTCTTTGTTTCTCTCCTCCCCTGCATCCAAAGAGGTTTCTGTCCCATGAAGAATGGCAATACAAACGGAGAATGCTTGTAGTGTAGACAATTGAGCATGAAAATCAACAGCATAAAGTCCTTCCTCAATTACTGTCATGGTCAATGCTGGTGTATTATCTTTTGCTCCCTGTGTTCCGATCAAAAGAAACAACCTTCAGATGCTACGTAACTATTGAAAAGCAGCGATAAAACGAATCAAAATGAAGTTAGCGGACAATGCTTTGCAATGGCCTAATACACAATTTTTCCGATTCCTGCAATTTTTGGCCATACCTTAGATCTAGATTTTTCTTGCATGTCTAACAAGTCTCCTGCTACAAATAGCCGCTTAACATCAGTAAAGTATTGGCATCCATCATGGCATGGAATCTTTTGTTTTTTACGCAATGGTTGGAATGCATTATTGATTATGCCCCAAAACACAAGAATTAAAAAATACCCTACACAAGCATGTCCATGTACAGGGCATTTATCCATTTGGCATCGGAATTTACTATAATTCGAGAAACTTTTTTTTTCTTTGGTAAGATGTCTAGGCGGAATCTATGTCTGTGGACCCCATGTCTGAGTTCTAGTTACTTGGTTTGTTTACTATCGGATATTCTAGCACCATAATCACCAATTTTCCAATTTGTAATCATGAATTCTCTAGGATTGCATAAAAAAGTTTACCTGAACAAAGAGTTCCATGGGCAGCTGATTCTCCATAATTGATTGACTATTGGCACATTGAAAATGCGGATTGCCCAAAACGGTAAGAGGACAGGCCATATCCCATCCACCACAATCACAACCTCCACCCAACCTCCAACGATTTAGCAATGATGACGGCCTCCCACTTTCGTCACTTGGCAAGCCATGGTTTCCAGCTGGAATTACCACCTTCACCTTATCTGGAGTCCTACCATCAGAAAGGCCTTGTTTCTTCCGCTGCTCAGCCATCTTGAGATTAAGCAGGTTTTTATGTGTTTTCTCACTAGTCATATCTCCTCTCTTATATTTCAAGCTCTCTCTCTTTTCAAATGGGGCTTGCATGACAATAGCTGCAACTTCAAGACTCGGATGCAAATTTGCAGGTGTCCAAGGGTAGGGATTTGAATGACTTGATTCATCATCACTAGAAACATGTTTTTGTTGAACTTTGACCTCACCCAAATGAGCCCCAGCCAAGCCTTGATCAGAACCTATGCTAACTTTATTGCTATCAAGGGTACAATTTGAGTTCTCTTGAGCTGTAACACTTAGTCTTGCATGAGCAATATCATACAACACAAACTCTGTCACCATTGAATTGTCAAAAACTCCCTCTTTTAGTTCGGAACATAGATAACAAGAGACTTGCATCTGTCCAACCATTGAAGAATCTCTCTCACTATCAAAAAATCCCCATCTACTGGCATTGCTCTTCTTTCCACCGTCAATCGAGTGGAAGGTATATACCCACTTAAATGCATCTTTTGCCTTCCATGTCTTGGCTACAAACACATCTTCTGGGCATTTTAGTGAGAACTCAAAAAATGGTAATCCATGTTTATTTTCCAACTTAAGATAGCCATGTAGGTGAACTGGTGAACATGAAACAGAGGACTGATTGTTACTCTTGATAAACTGAGATTCACACTCTGATTCCTGTGCTCTATCAGAAAAGTTCTCCATAAGGGATTTGCGATACATCCTGTTGGTTCTCATGTCTTCCAATCCAGTTGTTCTGACCTCATCAGGTTCCACTGCATAACTTAAAGGACTTCGCAAAGACTTCGACTTCATGAACGGATCAAACATCTTTCTGATGGGACTGAACCGAGCCTTTGAGCTGGCCTTGGAGGAGCAATCACTTCCAGACTGAGAAGGGGAAGCTGGCAATTCTACCTTTGCAGAAACTGACTTGTGCAATATCCGCACAGCATCTCTTTCAAGAAGTTCATTACTACTTCTCAGAGGACCAACAACAGGCTCACTTCTCAAATTTGAATCCATAGAGGCACCACCTACACTTTCAGTGGAGTTGTTCCCCCTGCTACCAGGATCCAAACAGATTTCAATGAAGCCATCTGATGTGTGTTGTTTCACATAAGGCTTGGAAACAGAAGGCGCAAGAGAATTTGAATCAAAAGAAATCACTGGAGATCTCCTTTTTGGGTTTTCTTCATCTGAACTACACAACGAGTCAACAATAGAGAAAGAGATGTCACTATTTCTTGACACTTCAATTTTCTTCCTTCCCCCCACAGTACCCATTGTCTTCATTTTCCTCACTTCTTTTGAACTTTGATAAACGGAACCCCGCTTAAACTCTACATTGCATTCTTTTGTAACAGGTCTCGATGGCATGTTCTTACAAGAAACGCTGCGGTAGCGACTAAAGCTAATCTCTCTGAAATCTCCCTGTAGTATCAATAACTCATCTTTACGTGAGAGTCTCCCTTTTGTGCTACTCTTCCTAGTAAATGAACAATTATGTTGAGATGGAAGAACAGTATTAGGGCTCAAACCCACTGTACGGTTCTTTTCAAAATCTAACTCCATCTCCAGTCCCATTGGCAGAGCTGCAGTTCTGCAAGAAAAAAGTGAAAGATGAGAATCAGAACCTGCGGAAGCAATGATCTACTAATATGTCAACAAACTTAAACCTCATTGTTAAAAAACTCTAGTTTGTAAACCGAAAAATCCATGACCGAAACATTCAATCACCGAACTTAAAGGTTAACAGGAGTTCTTAAACAATGACAGAAGTCCGGGTGGAAAACCCAGAAAAGAAAAGGCAAGAAAATAATAGTAAAGCATAGTCCATAGACTTCATTATCAGCAAGAGACAATACCCAATATCTGCTTTTGCAACTTTTAAAGAAGAAAAGAAAAATATCATGAAATGGAAACAGAACTCTGATGTCAAGCACATATAACCAATGCAGTATCTTTACCAAATTATGCAGTCAATATATATAAGAATTATGAACCCAAATGCTCATAATTTGCTATAAACATACCAAAAAATCAAATTATCTAAGAATCTTCAATTTCAGAAGCAATAGTTCAAGGATCTTAACCTTGCCCAAAACCATGAATTGAAAAAGCTGTCAACCCCATGAAGGATTCCAAACTTTGAGATCAAAAAACCTCAAAAACTCCGAACCTCCTTGATCTAGATATACCGAAAACACTACCCCCTACAACAACAGTGATCCCTCTATAAGCTCCCCCAAAAAAGAGTAAAGTCATTTAGCTAAAAGCAAATAAGATACATGTACATATAAATATATGTACTTACTGAAAACAACCACTTTATTTTCACTTGCACTCCAAGCCAAAAGAGAAAGAAAACAAACAAAAAAGAAGTGTGCTTGTAGAAATGGGGGCTTACCCCACTAGATCTCAGAGAAGTGAAGCCAAAGAGAAAAGCCCAACAAGCATGCCTTTAGATGCAATCATAATCACCAGTCTCTTAAGCTGAAAGTCTCACCGAAATTATCCCATAAAACCCAAAAAAAAACCAAAAACCCCACATTAAAGGAACAGTAAGCTGTGACACCCAAAGCCAAAAGATAAGTACTTTAAAGAGAAAAAGCTAAAATAAAATAAAAATCAGAGATAGACCCAAGTGCAGTAAAGCATTAATAGACACAAAAAGTGTAGCTTCAGAGAGAGAGCGAGTGTGTGTGTATGTGAGAGAGAGAGAGAGAGAGAGAGGGTGAGGTGGACATGATTTTTAGAGAGAGAAAGCTTGCCTGAAGAAGAGTTGAGATGTTGGGAAGGAAAGAGAGATCTCTCTCTCTCTCTCTCTCTCACTCACAGTGAGAAGAAAAGGCTTTGTTACACTGAAGAGACAAAGAGCGGCTGAACCTCTGTTCATGTCTAGTAAAAAGCCATGCCCTTCTCAGTCATCATATGCTGTTTCTTTTTTTTTTTAAGCTTTATTTTATTTTATTTTTAATTTTTCTAATGGTTACTTTAGGCCAGTGATTTGCACAACCTTGGAGAGAGCACCATGATCAAAATGACAATATTGCCCTTATTAAGACAACAGCCGTATTTTTGTTTAATGGTTAATTTTGGAATTTGGTGGGTGTTAATTAAGAGGTGGAGTGCACTAATCATAGTAAAGCTAGGTGTTTCTTATCACTGCCACATGTATCTTAGTTTACAATAAGTTTTTTGGGAAATGAAGATATCAAGGACTGTGAGGAATCCTACAATCAATTCGACAGTTTTCTAATAATTATTTGTTAAAGAAGGGCTCTCTAAAAAATATATATTTTAAAGAAGTGATATTAATACAATAAAATGTAGATTTTTTTCCCTCAAGAAAAATAAAATGTAGATCTCACAATATCCCTAAGTTCTAAGGATATGGTCCTTAAGGACTTTTTATTTTATTTGCTAATGGATTCAAAAAGCCATATATGAGATAATGCCCATTCGAGGCAATTAAATCTAAAATACTCATAATTCCTTCCTACCATTTTTAATTATTGAGTGGTCCAACGATTTAATTTGGAAACTAAAAATGGTCCAAAAAAAACCTTAAAGTATATCTGTTATTTTCTTAGAGTTGGAGCAAAGGATACCCAACTTTCTTCTTTTTCTTTAATGTGGATTGTGGAACATAGCATCAATACCATAATGTGGTAGAAATATAAGACCTGAGCTTATAATATAACAGCATAAACTGACTGCTAAATACCAAGTGCTGATATTATTACATCATTTTGGTAATAACGATTATATGGTCTTGTATTTAGCATAATCAGATTGCTCCCAAGAAAAGAAGATTGAAATTACAAAAAGTGTTGATCACAAGATCATTCATCTTAAGAATAGCGAGGGGTAATATGGTAATTAGGCTTGCACGTGATTGGCTTTGGCGGGAGGTGAAAAAAATTGAGGCGGTCGGTCACACAAAACTCACGGAATCTTAGACTATAACGTAATCTACGCTTCACTCCAATTCTTTTTTCCTTTTTTCTTTAATTATTTTATTTTTTCTTAATACTCAATCGTTTATTATTTGTTTATCGTTTCAATTAAATACAACAGGAAATTTGATAGTTTATTAATTTTTTTCCTCATTTCCCAATTCAAGTCGTTTAAGATTTGATCTTCAGAGAACACTAGCTCGAAAATGACTACACTTAAAACTGTAAAAATTAAGCCTTACAAATCCACAAACTATGTAAGAGACCAAAAACGAGAATAATTGTTGTGCTTATTAATTGTCTTCTAAAAATTGTTAGTGTTAGACACAACTAATGTATCCGTCATAGTTTTTATTATGACAAAAAGTCCTAAATGCACTTACTTTCTCACTTTTTTTATAATATTATATTTTAATGTTTGATTCGAGAATTTTACTATCCAAATTAGCATAATAATAATTTAACAAAAAATCCACACGTAAAAGAGGAAATTAAGAGAGTAATGAAGAGAAGATAAATAATAGTGCTGCTGGCGTTCTTCATTAGAAGATTTATGTAGACTCTAAGAACATTGAATAGTAGAAAAGAACAACAAACCTTGGATGGAGCAAAGTTCTTCCCGTCACTCTCAGGGAATACAAACAAAGCTATTAAATTGACCAAATAAATGACCCGACCGATGTTACATTGCATTTTATTATTCTTCTTTATATCAATTACCCACCAAAGTTTTGCATACATTTAAATCTTAACTCCATTCTCCTTTATGAGCAAAAGATTAACAACGAATGAATATCTCAACTCCATTCTATCTTGTATCAGATATTTAAAGGGAAAAAAAAAAGGTGTTGGTGCGCTATTGAATACAAACAAGTCAAATTTTTATCATACTCTATACTAATGTGATATTAGTACATTACATTTTTTTTTTTTTTTTTTAAAAGTGGGGCTTAACTAATGACCTCCACTTATTACAAATTAAAGGAAAATACCTAATACTACCCAATTCCCACCCCACCCCATTAGGGATAATTGGCTTTCACGCCTACCCCGATGTGACTCGAACCTAGGACCGAGATCCTAGGTAGTGGATGCTCTTACCACTTGAGCTAACCCACTTCGTCATATTAGTACATTACATTAAATGTAAGTGCGGCAAAATATTAGAATTTCTCACTTTTCATTATTTTTTCTACTCTTTTTTAGTATCTCTATTTGTTACGTAGATTTCACTAGACTTTTGTTATATAAATATAAGATATTATAATGAAATCCATGAATCAAACAGTAAGAATTACTCTTTTTTGGTATCTCCATTTGTTACGTAGATTTCACTAGACTTTTGTTATATAAATCTATATTATATAAATATAAGATAATTTAATGAAATTCATGTAGAGCACCTCTAAACCATCGTGGAATGGTTAAGGAGGCTTCTCTAAAAGTTCCAATTTTTCTGCTCATGTTGCAATGATTATAGTAAGAGAAGAAGGATGGTGGGAAGATGTAGTCAAAGCACAAAGTTAAAGATAGAAGCCAGAGCTTTCAATCAAGACATTTTTTATCATCTACAACTTCTTGGCACATTCCCATTTGCGTTTATGAGCTTAGTTTACAATCCAAGCAACTTCTCTTTCATTAATTTTTGGACCTACTTGAACTTTTGCTGCCAGGCGCAGCCTTAACTTTGCCATCTCTAATTACATGAAACTGAAATTTAAGACATCAAAATCAAAAGCTGGGTTTGCACATTGTGCTATTGCAAACTACTCAATTAACTTCCCCACTCACCCCAAAAAGAATTTATGTACACGTAAATGTGTGTATATTATGTATATACATGTACAGAGAGCGAGCTACGAAAATGGATACAAACTCATATTACTTGCGGTACAAACATCAACATTGGGATAATGCTAAGTCGATTTTATTGTGAAATCTGGTTAGCATATTACTCCTCTATTGTAACCACCTACAATAGTAACACGTTGTAAAAGAGAGCACAACTTTTAACAGTAATGAGACTAGGAAGCCTGCGACTTTTGTCCTAAACCTCCACATGGAATGTATGTTATATAAGTATCCTAAGGCTCAATATGCACAATACATAGCCAGATAAAAGCTATACAAAGAACAATTTCTTACTACTCCACTAGCACATTCCTACTCGGCGTTCTTTGGAGCACTTTTTGGAGTCTCAGGAGTTTCCTCCTTTTTAGGCTTGATAAAGGATTTCTGTGTCTCCAACACAGGCATATGCGCTTCGCTTGTTTTCTTGAAAACATCGTTAACTGCCTTGTCAGACTCACGGGGACTCACCAGCTTCTTCTCGACATCTTCAAATTTGGCAGTGGCCCATGGAGCCGTGCCTACATTTTTTGCTGAACTTGGAGAGTCGATTGTCAGCGTGGCAGCATCGTCCCGAGATGCATACCATGAATGACCACAGGCGGTACACTCCAACTGAAGCCACAAACCCGAGGGACAATGTCAACAGCAACTATGATATGAACGTTAAAATGCCACAAGATATAAACTGCTCAGATTAATCATATAACGCATGTAAGATATACAGCAATAGCTGGAATCATGCTAAGAATAAACTACTTAAAAATACACTGTGAATTAGCACTAGGCAATATAATTGGCAGCATATTATTTGTCATCCTCCGTGTTAATTGGTCGACACACCACGTGTAGGCAGGGA
>JXTC01000160.1:477063-496956 GCA_002914845.1 Trema orientale
CTTTGATTAGGGAAAAAGGGCCCCAAAGTAATGGGCTTTAGAAGAAGTTTAAGACTAACTTAATACAACACTTTATAACAAATTTAACACAATAAGTTTGTATGTATATATATCATATTATATAATACTGTATATAATACATAAAAGAAAAAAAAATTGGCAAAAGTTCAGTGGGGGCAATTGCCCCCACTGGCCCCTATGCAGCTCCGTCCATGCGTGTAGGCAACAGGAAAATTGTAAATCTTTTATATCTATAGTATGAAAAGCATCTCTAGTTTAACATAGACACTTGCTTAGGCAATATCCTCAAAGGCGAAGTTGTTCACTCATCCACTAATTTCCATATTCCATCTATTTTAATGTTAAAACTAAAACCAAACGTGTAGCTGCTAATCTAAATGTGCAATATTAGTGCTGGTTAAAATGATCCATTTAATCCAAATAGCTACAAAAATAGCAAAAGCTACATGCTAGAAAAGGTTCGGTGCTTGATACAGACTATTTTTCTAAGGGCTTCAAGATAAGAAGACATGAACCTGGTAACGCTCTCCGTGTCCAGCTTGGATGATCTCCCTTAGACCGACTTTAAGCTCTGAGCATCTTGTGCAGCGAGCATCAGTCATCTGCTTCACAAACAACAAACAGCACAAACAGCTATGCAGACTGAGACCAAATAATGAAAGATAAAAGCTAATTGAAACAAACTGAAGTTACCTGCATTCTTTCTGACTCATCAGGTTCCTTTTTGGCCATCTCCTCAGCAGTTAAACCCTCCTACAANGATATTTAGTTTAGTTATACTTTCTCCTCCCCCATATTTGCTTCAGAAAGAGAAAGCAAATATAAAATGCAAAGGAGGAGAAAACGATGCAAATAATCAATCTGTTAAGAGTCTATGTATGATGATATGATCAGAATCACCAAACAATATAATATTTTCTCCTTCCACTGAAAAAAAAAAAAAAAAAGTACCATAATTGCTTTTGTAGCTTCATCTAAATATTCGACTTATATCACCCTGTTTGTCTGGCAAACCCGCCAAATCCAAAATAATGAAGACATAATCTTTTACCCACTAAATTTTGCTATATCTTATTACAACAGCAATGATAAAAACAGAAGTTAAGACAGTAAAATTTGCTAGAAAGGACCATGAATTTCCATTTCACCCCAATCTGAGGTCCCACTCTAAGCAACATCCTTATTGTTTCTCCTTTTTCATTACTCCTATCCATCATTTTTCTTTTCATCACCTCTTAAATTTTCTTGGCTCTCAAAATTGGCACTATCTCCACTTTGCAAAAGCAAATCATGAAATGTTATTCCACATGACTGCTTAGCCAATAAAGTAGCCACATTCATAAGAAATTAAAATTAACATAAGGAATAGCCTCTTTTCCCTCATTCTGAGCACAAACATTTTAAGTCCAAACAATCTTCCAACTTTAATACCATTAACTACCTGGTTGGTAGTTTCATATTGCTTTCTCATTCAAGATACCAGAGACAAGTAAATCAAGCACACCATATGAGATCCTTCCCTGTTTAGAAACTACAGAAGTTTCTATCCATCATTGAACTTGCTGTCGATAATATAAAATGGAAAGAATCAAAATTCTCGTACTCAACATAATGGATTATACCATTGATGACAAGATCCAGTCTGGGACAACCGAATCCAGTCAGAGTAACAATTGATATAAACTTCATTCAGAATCACTGCATGACCAAAGTGTCAGAAAATGCAAATATCAGGCTGCGATCAAGTCCATACCTTTAGCTCATTTGGTGTCATGTTTAGTATTTTTGGAGGATCTAGCTCCCCATTTATGAGTCGTCGGGCAAGAAGTGCAGTGTTCTGTTAAGATAAGGATATTAAAGCAATAGCATAACAACGAAACAAAGTTTTTGACATATTTGTTACAAGTTAAACTCTCATCCCACTTTAGCATGTAAATCATACAAAACCTGGACTTAAAAAAATGTGTGCCTTCATGTTTGTAGTCATGCATGAATGGGGATGTAAATCTAGTATCTATTTCACGGATGTTAAAGAAAATAATAATAACACAAAGAGACAATACATGTATTCGGACAAGCAGATAGAAAGCCTCATTACCTTCAAATTGAAAACTAACTGCCGTAATTTTTGGTTATACTTCTGAAAATCTGAGGAAAGAGACTCATGTGAAGCCTTCTCTAGAGCGGTAACTGCTGGAACAGCAGCATCAGGCCAGAAAAAGCTATTCCCACTCTGTAGGATAACAGTAAGTAAGACTCGATCATAAAATTCCTGAACCTCCCACCCTAATTTCAAATGCCTACTCTCAGGACAACAAAAAAGAAGACAGGGGATGCAGAAAATGAGCACCAAAGTTACATTATGTACCTTAAGATTCCTATCTTGAGATCCATTATGTACCTTAAGATTCCTATCTTGAGATCCATTTGCAGCTCCTGAATGCTTACCGTCACTTTCTTGGTTGTTTCCATTACCACCAGCCTTCTCTTTATCATCATTATTTATGTTTTCAGCAGAATTGCAGACATATTGAACACCCTGAAGAAGTCTCTCCAACCATTTATCACGATGGGTTTCTCCAGTCAGTAACTTGAAATTTGCTAAAATGCAATGATATTCTGAGGCATTACTTAGACAGCTCCCTGGCGTGTCAGGTTTTGGTTGTTGATCTGGCCTTGTTGCTTCTTCCTCTCTAGAAACATCAATTGGAGAAATGTTCTTTTTCCTGAGACTTCTTTTAGCCTTCAATTGCTCCTCTTGATCAGCACTGTTATCTTCAGGTTCGATGTCAGGGAGATCAACCAAACGTTGCATAGTTTTCTGAACCAGTAGGTCAATTTCATGTTGCTTCTTGTCCTCATAGTCCTTATCAGTTAGCTTCCAAAGTTTTTTCTCTACAGCGTCATACACTTTTCGTACAAAGAAGCCCGGATGCTCTTTCCGATTAGGAAGCTGCTTGTGTAATGGAACAAAATGCACCACACACTTGTGCATTACAGATTCTGCCGGAACCTCATCACGATGAAAACTGTAAAATAGCTCTCTCGTGTCATTTGATTGCCAGTTTCCACCACCCTTTTTCTCTGCCTCCTCAGGGCGATAGAACCATTGTCCGGTAACCATCACGCTACCATCTTTATCCTGTGTGATATCCTAAATAAACAACAGTGGCAGTAACACATTAAGGAAAGAAGTGAGTCATATCTTAAGCAGAGTAATATGGAAGGCGACAAATATAGCTAGTGAGTCATATCTTAAGCAGAGTAATGTGGAAGGAGACAAATATAGCTAGATAATCTTATTAGCAGATTGACGTTAAGGGAATACAGTTAACTGGGAAAACAAATTCAGAAGCATCTACTGGCACCTCAAGACAATCTTAAACATATGGTGACCATTTATTACAAAACATAATATTAGTAGTCCTTAGATGTCCAGAAATGAGGAAAGAATATTCAGACTTTCAAGGAGAGAAGTTTACATATTGAATCACAGACAAAGAATCAAAGAGCAAACCATCATTACAAGCTAAACCATGTCTTCCAATATATTACGTACTAAAACGGGGTGAAATGGTATGCCAAGGGATGTTCAGGTTCAATAAAAGCCTGCAAAGGTTCCTCAGTTATCACCTTACACATTTTATAAGTTAGATAAAGAAACACGGTATTATATTAGAAGTACAGTTTCTGAGTCATATCATCTCCAAATCTCACAGAAAACCAACTTCTTTCTCCAACAAAGACCCACTCCAAACCCCAACCACCCCCACCCCCCCCAACGCAACAACTAGATTAGCCATCAAGCTCGAATAGCTAAGCTTGTGTTCTGCTCGTCTGCATTTAAGTATTTGGTAAAATCATATATGGCAATTTGGACCACAAAATCCTTTAACTTATCTGATTCAGCTTCACAACTACAGCCTTAGAAAAAAGCTGAATTGAAAATCGGTATTCTCATCAAGGAAGAACCCACAAAGCAAAATAATATCTTTTAAGTATTCTAAAACCATAAGAATGTATATTCACACAAGTACCTTTATAATTGCCAAGTAAGGCTTTTGAAACCTAGACTCAGGAACTATGAGTACTGGATCCTCCTGCACAATTGACCATGGTACACAATTTCAGTTAAAGAAAAAGTTAACAATATTAAGAACTCATAAACGTGCAATACAAAGAACCATAGTAATAACTCACTGTATTAAGAAACAAGTACTGTTTAAATCATTGATAACAGAGCAAAAATCCCAAATTTCTACAAAACCCTGTTAACTTCAGATCAAAACTACGGAGGAAAAAAAAAAAAATAGGCCCAAGAAATAATCAAACTTCATAACTCCAATCCTAAGAGTACACCAAAGAAATTTCCCCAAAAATGTCAAAGCTTATAGCATTTTTCTATAGTAGAGAAAAACCCTAAAAACGCCTATCCATTCCCAAATTTCAGTCTACAAAAACAAAAACACAGAACCCCCAGAACTCAATTCCACGAATCACCATTCCCAAATCAAAATCGTAACCCTAAAATCCCAAAACCACCATTAAAGAACAGAACAATGCACAAAAACCCAATGAAAAACAAAACTCACGAGATCATATTGATTGCCGTCGTACTCAAAGGCCTCGTAATGGTTCCGCTTACTCCTTCCTTTCCCAGTCGTCTTAATCGGTTCCCCAATCGGCTTAGCGTCTTCGGAAACCGGTTCTTCTTCTTCTTCTTCTTCTTCCTCCTCACTCCGCGGCGGCGACGCCTCTTCCTCCTCCTCCTTCTTCTTCTTCTTCTTCTTCCTGTTGTTCTTCGTCGGCGTCGTGTTCTTCTTCTTCTTCTTCTTCTTCTTCTTCTTCTTCTTCTTCTTCCGATTATCGTCTCCGTCTTCGTCTTCGCCTTCGGCTTCTTCTTCGTCGACTTCTTGTTCCTCTTCTTCTTCTTCTTCTTCTTCTTCTTCTTCTAGAAGCTTCATTTGCTTCCTCTTCCTCTTCTTCACCTGGTTCTGCTCCTCCGTCGACGACGACGACTGTTGTTGTTTTTGCGGTGGAACGACGTCGTTGTGGTCGTCGTCTTCTTCGTCGCTCGTCGATACCTGAGCAAACCTTCTGTTCCCCATTCTCACCGCTCGAAACGACGCTGCGTTTTTTACAAAATTCAAAAACTCCAAAAACTTCTGAAGAGTTTGAGACTGAGGATCGAAGAAGAAATGGGTCTCTTCTCTACTCTACATGATCCGCCAAGCAAGCGGTGAAGGGGTTGGATTTTTATAGGTACCCGAACGTTTTATCAAAACGGGCGTATGATTTCTTGAAATTTCATATTTGCCACTTCAAAATTTAAAACACCAAAAATTTACACCATATAGTGTGTGTGACCCCCACTCATTTTAAGTGCGATAGTCCGACTTTATGATACAAGTGGAAATAGATCACAGTTCACACGTCATTATTGGTGTGAGTTTTTGTATGATTGTTCTCTCATGGTTGGTGTCCTACATTTCGGTTTTTTTAGTTAATATTAATTGGGTCCCCAAATAATAAACCAAATATACCAGTGAAGAAATGGTTGGTGTCCTACATTTCGGTTTTTTTAGTTAATATTAATTGGGTCCCCAAATAATAAACCAAATATACCAGTGAAGAAAAAAAATTATTAAGAAAATAGTGCAAGACTTATACAACAACAAAAGAAAACTTACATAATCCATCAAATATCCATCAAATCAAGAGCGAATTTTTAGAATATAGAAGGGGAAAAATTGAAAATGGTAATCAACAAAACGAAACAAAAAAAAAAAAAAAAGAGAAAGAAACTTTATAGATCGTAACAAAGCAAAAATGATAGAAGTAAAAGCTGGGAGAGAAAAAGAAATATAGAGAAAGATTTAGCTTTACAAAGCTCAAACTAAACGATGGGGCTCTATGGAGCCTGTAACAGAACATGAATAGAATGAGAAACTCATGAAAGATAAGAAATGAACCTACTCCCAGTCATTGCAAGTCTGTGAATCACTTTCTATAAGTACCTCAAAAGCTGAAAACTAAACTTGGTTTCTGAGAAAAGTCAGTGAAAGAGAAGAAATAGGTCTAATGCTTCCCTCATATTTTTAAGAATACGTGGAGTCTCATTATTTAATTTTTTTTAAAATTTTTTTATATTATTTTAAAAATAAAGATACAAGCCTTTCAAAAAATAAACATACAAGTCTATTTTATGACATCTTTTTGTAAAGTGTTCAGTTTCTTGCAACTAAAATGGATATACATTTGCTAGGACCAAAAGCATAAACAATTGATACTTGGCCAAAAGAATTAATACAAATTTGCGTTTTAAAATTTTACAAGGAGAAGTTTAGTGCAAGAGACATGTAAAAGTCAACATGTTACAATTCTGAGACAAGACCACAAAGCAGAAAGAGTAGACAACCAAATGCTTTGCTTGATAGTGTCTATGTGTCGGGTTCCTGAAAATAATCACCTTCTGGTTTTTCATAAACAAAACATAATCTTATATCTAAATAACATTTCAAGTATTATGAGTTTGCCTGGTCATATTTATCAGCTTAGACTTGTAAAAATGTCTTTGTTGATCCATTCGAATTGGGTACACTCATTTTAATAGAGAGAGAGAGAGACGGAACATCTTCTTCTGCAGATCCAATAGAACTTCCAATGCCATTCAGCTTTTAAAATCAGCGGCATGACATTATAAACCAATTCTATTCATTAAGAACAAATAGCAGATATGAACTTTATTGCAAAATGATCCAATATAACAGAGGTACAGAAACTTTATCCTTGACATAAAATTTATACCTCAGTGGCCAGAAATATTCCTCAATTAAAGGCTACAAAAATCAATCATCTAAAATTTCTAAATAACTAAAGACGTAAGGAAAAAATGCATAGTTCATTGTCCTTCTATCAAAACTATAAACTGTCAAATCTCATCAAAATGTAGTCTCAAAATACATAAGAATTTCTTAACTTCTGTCTTGAGAAATTAACCAGTGTCTGGGTCATCCCACTTATAAAAAGAAAGGAATTGGTAAAGTAGTAATATCTTGGTTCTTACCCTGCTCTTTGCTATCAGCAATTTCCTTCAAAGTAGTCCACGATTTTCTCCTTCGTTTACTTGACATGCCACTAGTTTTTTCTGAATTTGTGGGGATAGAACTGTCTCCAGATTCAGCTGGTTTCTTAGTCGTCGATCTGTTTCTCTTTCTCTTCTTCGCTTCCAACAAAGTGGTTCCAATTCTCACCACTGGTGTTGCAGCACTGTCAGTAATAGGAAACTCTTCAGACCTTTCCAGTAAAGAAAGTAAAGTTGGCTCATCCTTTTTATTATTAACCTCATCTACTACCGGCAAAGCTGGCTCATCCTTTTTATTAACCTCATCTTTACCTCTACTATCCTTCTGTGAGCTAACAGGCTCCTGAGATTTCGATTTAGTAGGTTTTGATATTTTAGTTGTCTTGATCTTTGACGGGCAAATCTGTTTAATATGTCCTTTTGGAGTACCTCCCTTCACATTCCTCTGTGAACAATAATGGCAAGTATACACTACATTGTTCTTCGTGGAACTACAAGATTTCTTACTTTTACTTCTTCGTCGCGCCTTTGCTTTATTTTTCTCAATTCTAACTGTGCAGTTGAATCCAGGCTGNAACTCATATCTCTATTACAAGTGAAGAGCTCATAAACAAAAGAACTGAGATACTCCTAAGCAAATGAATGACAGGTTGAATTTTAGCATTTGTCATGATGTAGCAACAAATCCTTGAATTCAAAAGTTAACAAGTTTTTTAAGTCTAGAACTTCACCAGAAACTATGCTGATATACATCAAAAGGGAAACCTTTGACAAGAAAATCTGATTATCAGCATTTTGCTCCTAATGTCATACGATCATGTATAAAATAAGTAAATATCAATCTCACAGCAAAAATATGGCAGGCTTTAATTATTCAAGCACATAAGAATTGAGATACTACTAAGCAAATGAATAACATGTTGAATTTCAGCTCACATATCATGATTTAGTAACATATCCTTGAATCCAAAAGCTATGAGTTTCTTAGTCTAGAACTTCCCCAAAATGTATGGTGATATACAGTAAACATGCAACACAATGTATAAAATCTTTTAGCTAGAACAAGTAATAATGGGGCAATGATCCATATGATCTTGCATAAAATAAATAGATACCAACCTCACAAAACTATCGAAAATGAACAGTCAGGCTTTAATTCTTTACCACACAATAATTCCATGTGGAGTGAAGAGATTCTAAAAGATATCTCTATCTAACCCTTATTGACGGTTGGATTTCAAAGCTTATGCTCTCTGATTGAATAAACCTCTTTAGTCATTAAACTTCCAAGAAAGTGAAAAGCTCACAAACAACAGGACTAAAATATCAGTAAGTGAACTGGCATTATCACAGCAAATNATACTATTGTTGACTCTTTTTTCTATATTCAAACTGGGTCAAATTCCTTTTACTCAAAATCTAGTGAAGAAAAGTTGGAAAGCAAAACAAACCTCCGGCAAGAAAAGAGAGAAGGGTTAGGAGAAACACCCAAAGACTCCCCAACAGAGGCCAGCCTTTGGCCAAAGAAGGCAGCCAAAGAAGGGATAGAAGCCTCCCCACTAGCCCATATAGCTAGCTTCTCCAAGTGCTCAACCTTCAACAAGTGCTTGGCGTTTGAAGAGGACCCTCCTCCTCCTCCTCTCTTCTGCTGCTTTTTCCCTGTCGTTTCTTCTCTCAGCGATATCGTATTGCTTGACCCAATTGCCGAGTTTGCCACCTTTCTGGACCCTCCTCTCTTGCCCATCTTCTGCTCTGCTCTGTAATAACTTCCCAGCCTTCTCCAACGCCGGCCAGCTGAGGCTATAGGCAGGGGTTTGAGAAATTATATTAAATATGCTCCTTAGTACGCCTAATAACATCCATATGCTCCACCCAAAAATTATCTCGAAGATATGCTTTTGGATTACTTATGGACACAAATACCCCTAAAAATAACTATGCTCCATCTTTGAAATAAAAAAACACTCTCTCAGGTCTCGACTTGCAAGCATCATGCGGAAAAAAAGAGAAAAGGGTGCCTGAGAATATATATGGTTGTAGCCGATCACACTCATCATAATATAATGCAAAATACACACAAAACATATATATATATTAATGAAAGCAGGAATCTCAAAACCAAATTACATTTACAAGAATCAAAAACGAAAAATTGAACCCAATTGAAGCTTCTGGCAGAAAATCAGAAAGGCTCCTCCAAAGCTTAAGTTAAACCTTAATATTAACCCACAACAACAACAACAACAATAATAATAATAATAATAATAATAATAATAATAATAAAAGTAGTAAAAGCTTCAAAATAGAGCTAGAGGGTCTTCGAAATTAAGTCGAAGTGGAATTGTGAAATATCGTTTTCGTCGGCACCGTTGAGAACAAGCATCGAATAGGTCAAAATATCAATGAAATTCGATGCATTATATTACCATACCAAATTGATGTAATTCGATGCATTATTTCAACCAAATTCGATGCATTTACCTTACCCTTGATAATAAGCAGTTTCGTCAAAGCCGTCAGAGCCTGACTGAGAGAAATTTCATTTTGGTCCTCGGGTTCCGTTCAGAGATCGACCGAGAGAGAGAGAGGGAAGGGAGATGAGTAGAGAAAAGAAAGAAAGAAAGAAGCGAGAAGTATGAGTTTTTTGAAAGAGAGCGAAAGAGTTTTTAGGATTTCTCGGTTTTTTTTTTTTTCCCAGAATACAAAACGATGCTCGTGTATTTTTAGGGTATTTTTGAAACAATTATTGGATAGAGCATGTGGAGGTTATTAGGCACACTAGGGAGCATATTTAATAAAGTTTTTCAGAGGCTTTACCTCACTCCAAGTCCAAGCAATACTCTTTTTCCCTTTTCCTTTTGTAATATATATGTATTTTTTTTAGTTAAGGGCTTAAGGTTGTAACTAAAATGAAACAATATATATTTTTAAAGGTGGAGATTAACTAATGACCTTCACTTATTACAAATTAAAGATGCCTACTCCCGGTGTGACTCGAACCTAGGATACAAATTAGAGACGCCTATTCCTGGTGTGACTCGAATCTAGGATCGAGATCTCAGATAGTGGGTGCTCTTACCACTTAAGCCAACCCACTTTGTTATTCTCATATTTCAAAATCTTCAAATTTCAATAAAAAATGAATACCATGTTCTTGTTAAATTATAAAGAAAATAGCATGAAATTTGAATGTTCCACAATTTAATTCCGAAATTCAGACCCTACAAAATTATACCCTAATTAAGAATTTATAAAATTAATACATTTTCTTGACTTTTTTGAATAATTTTAGCAAATAAAGATAAAAATACCCTCCAAATTAAGGAGAAGAATAAGACTAACTCAATTTTAATGAGGAATATTATTAATTTATTATATTTCCTTTACTCAAATTATTAAAAAGGTCAATCAATGATATCAATTGTCACAAATTTTTATCTCATAATATTATTTTGCAAACACCAAAACTCAGTGTCAAAATTACAGAATACTCGAATATTTTCTTTTCACAAATTACCCATATGATTTGCCATTATTTTTTCATATTTTCATAATTAATATTTTTTAAAATAAATGATCACAACTACTTCCGTTCACATTCTAAGTTGTCTAAAAAGTTGAAGAGGATCAAGATTTTTGTTTTCATTAACCTTTATTTTTTTCCTTAGAATCTACATACCGCTCTTTCTTTGCTTATATATAAGTATCTATAATTTTCAATTATATTTTTAGCAATAAATAAATAAATAAAATTGGAAAATAGAGATAAAAGAGAAACTAGATGAGTTAGATTTGAAGAAGTTATTCAACTGGAATTACTTTTTGTTTGGCAATGTTGATTTTATTGCTTTTTTTATTAATTTGTCAATTAATATTATTTAAGAAGACAATTTCATAATAGCTTTTTTTTCCTTTTATTGTATTGAGTTTTTTTCTTATATATTAGGATTAGGACAAATTATCTAATAGAAAACATCTATCTAGATATAACAAATTTAGGAAAAAGAGAAAACTAGAGAATTCGATTCGAACACAAACGGAACTCTCGAAAAGTTTCTCACTTATAATATGAGGAAAGTAAACAATTCAAGTAAAAAAAATCAATTGGACAAATAAATTTTAATGAATTAAGTGATAATGTTTTTTTCTTTCAATTTTTAAAAAGGCCCATGTAGAGGATTTGCTAACCAAAAGTGTTTGAGCCGAACCTGAGGGGTGGCTTAGACTAAGGTGACTTAAGTACGTCTAAGTACCCTTAAAACTTATGACATGTTTGATATGGTGGAATCACCATTCTTATTCTATCATTTGGTTTAACATTTAAACAAATGAATAATGATTCCTATGGAATCAAAGTTCTACCATCTGGTGGAATTGTTATTCCATTAAAAAAAGTGTATAATTATGATTCCAGAAATTTTTTTTCATATTTTGGAAATATCATTTTCCCTTTTTACCCTACTATGACATCTAAAAATAAAGATGTTTTGGTCAATATAATACTTATTCTATTCCATTTTACCACATCTACCAAGCAATGGAATATTATTTATATTCCCATTCTAATTCTACTTCATTACAATTTCTATTAGAGCATCTCCAACTATACGACAAGATGCCATTTTTGCTAGAAATGGGGTAGATTTAGCTATCCAACCCAGCTGCAAATCCTGCGGCAAAATGGAGGAAAGCTACAGGACCGCGCTATTTATAGTGTGGTATTGTAGCGCAACGCCATTTTGCTTTTTTTTTTTTTATGATGTTTTTATTTTTGTTCAACTTCCAAAAATGTCCCTTTTTAAATATTTAATTCCATATATATTTTTGGTCAAAGGTGCTACATTGATAATATGTTAATTATTGTAAATGATTTTGTATTAATATTTAAGTTAATTTAAATAAAGATTAGATAATTTAATAGTTTCAATTTGATTATGAAAAATGTTACATATTTAGAAATAATTAATATGATTTATATAAGTATATTAGTGAAGTAATTGTTTAAATAAAATATTTATGAAGAGATAGGGGTAAAAATGAGATTTAGGTAAAAGATGAAAAGAATATTATTTTTTGTTGTAGAGAATATTCTTTTTTGGATAGAGAATATCCTTTTTGTTGTAGTATTTGGAGTAATAGATTGGAGATAGACAAAAAATATAGAGTAAAATTACTGCAACTTAGAGTTTTAATTGCTGCAAAATAGAGTTCCTGGTTGGAGATGGCCTTACCATTTATATTACATTCCACCAACCAAACATTGGCTTCCATGCACTATAACATATGCATGCTTCAGTTTGTTTTATTAAAGTTAAAGAATAAATCTAAGTTATATTCAATATCATAAATACCTTAGGGCCCGTTTGGTATGGGATTGTTTTCAAAAAGTAAGATTCTATCCAAAAACAAGGATTGTACTCAAAATTTTGAAAATCTAAAAATTCGTTTGGTACAAGTGTTTTCGAATAGTTTTCGAATTCGAAAACAAGAAATTTGTGTTTGGTTAAGAATTTTTTAAAACAGTTTCTATTTTTCCTAAATTTAATTATTTTAATTAAAAATAAAGTTTTAAGTGATACAAAATTATTAACATCTGTAATTGCAATAAAGCTGTATTCTACGCCCAAAAAAAAGTATAGGGTTTTGAACATTTCAAAGAACGAATTAAACAAAAAGTAAAAACAAAACCCTTCTCACCAGATACAAAAATGGTGCAAAATAAATTGCGACATGTACAATACAAGTATTGAACCTTAACTCAATTCTAGGATACAACTACTTCAATCAAAGAATAAACACCCACGATAGGGGAAGTAGAAAACAACGTTTGGCAACTAAGAATCTAGCAAAATTAATTCAATTTAAGAGGAAGAGAACAACAGAGCAATAGTTTGTTCTCTTCCTATTCAATCACAAAAAAAGAGTAATGGGTTTTTCCTCTTATACAAAAAGAAGAATTAATAAACTGATCACAATGAAATTTCTCTCTGTCCCTCTATTTTCTCAGCAACCAAACAGGTTAAAAGGAGTTCAAAACACAACCCAATACAACAATCCAACTATACATACAAATCTCACAACTACATTCAAAATTCCTAATCAGCAAAACCATTTTTACTTGGATAAGAGTAATAAGGCACTCGAAAATTGTCTACGAGGGAGAACCCTAATCTATTTTCCAATTCAGATGCCATGAAATTGTTCGAATTTAAACCCTAGAAATTGTTTGAACTTTTTTTGGGTAAAAGAACAAAACTGATGCAGATGCAAGGGAAGAGAAAAGGAGAAGGAAATGTCGAGGCTACCTGCTATAGATTGAGTCCAGCTCATCAATCGCCGGAGCTCGTCGATGGCAGAGGAGGAATCTGATGAGTCGAGCTTCAAGCTTCGTCGATGGCAGAGGAGGAATCTGACTGAGTCAGCTTCAAGCTTCGTCCATGGCTGTGGAGCTCGTCAATGGTTAGAGGAGCTAATTGGGTCGAGCATCGCCATGGCTGCGCAGAGGAGGAAAGAGCATGGGTTTGAGTTTGGGGGCATTTAGTTTTTTAGACTTCCCCTCGAGTTTTTTTAAAAGATAAATAGACTCGTTTTATTTTTTTTCAATTTTTTGTTTTCTTTTTTCATTTTCCCTTCATCTGTGGTTGGAAAGACGAAATAGCCCTTAGTAATTACAAAGAGTAAAAACCCTTTTTAATTAAAAAAAAAGAACCACAGGGAAACGCAGCAGAGCAAACAAGTCATCTTCTTCCTTCTTCAAACTCGCAGTACTTGGGGTTCCGACCACAGTCGCCGTCGAAGTTCGATCAGTCCGACCAAACGCACTGCTTTGAGGAGAAATCGTTCAGTTTGTCGCCTTCCACTTATGTTGGGACTACTCCAAACACGTCTTCATCTCTCTCTATGATTTATATATACATATATATTTTTGAAACTAGAAGAAATTAATCAGACCTCTATGATTCATAATCTATGTAAATATTTTGGAACTGATTGTGTTGTTAGAATTTTAAAATTTTGGGGTATAAAATTTTTTATTTTAATATTATGATGTCATTGATTCAATTTTAAAATTACTGGTGCATTTGTTGGATTTTTAGAGAAAAAATGATCTTTCTTAAAATTTCTACTAGATCTAGACGAGCTCTATGATCTGAGGTTTTTTGAGAAAATTAACAATGCTTTTAAAAAATTCTACTAGACTTAGTTAAGCTCTATTGCGGAGGTTTTTTTTTTTTTTTTTTTTTGAGTTAACAACGAATTTGAAAATTTATACTGACCCAGTTAAGCTTTACTGGGTCCAGTTGAGTTTTACTGAGTCCAGTCACGTAGTTAAAGAGTTTGTGATTTTTTGACTGGGTCTAGTAGAGCTCAACTGGATCCAGTCGAGATAGGTGTTTTTATACACTTTTTTGTCTTTATTTTTTTCCTAATAATTTTACACTAAGTGTCTTTTTTATCTTGTAGGTTGCTAATCAAAGATCCTCGAGGTGATACATATATATTTTAAAAACTAGAAGAAATTGATCGAACTTTTGTGATTCATAATCTATGTAAATATTTTGAAACTGATTGTGTTATTGAATGTCAAAAGTTTAGGGTATAAAATTATTTATTTGATGTATGATGTTACTGATTCAATTTCAAAATTACTAGTGCCTTTGTTAGGTTTTTAGAGAGAAAATGTTCTTTCTAAAAATTTCTAGTGGATCTAGACGAGCTTTAATGGTCCAGTCGATAGTTTTTCACATAGTTAACAATACTTTTAAAAATCTCTACTGGACTCAATCGAGCTATATTGTATCCAATTAAGGTTCTTTTTGAGTTAACAACGAATCTGAAAATCTTTACTAGACCCAGTCGTACTCTACTGGGTCCAGTCGAGAAATCTAGAAAACTCGTTAACTACTCGATTGGACTCAGTAGAGCTCGACTGGGTCCAGTCGAGATAGGTGTTTTATACACCTTATGATGTAGTCGAGATATGTTATTTAAAAAATAAAAAAATAAAAAAAAAAACTCCCTCTCAAGTTGTTCTAGTCATGCCATTTCCGAAATTAGAACTAGTAACATTTTGACAATACAATTGATATAAACCTCGAGTCATTCTAGTTATGCCATTTCCGGACCTGGAACTAGTAGTCCATTTCCGAACCTGGAACTAGCAACATTTTGACAATACAATTGATGTCAATTCGTGTAAACCTCATTTTGACAATACAATTGATGTCAATTCGTGTAAACCTCAAGTCATTCTAGTCATGTCATTTCCAGACCTGGAACTAGCAACCCATTTCTGAACCTGGAACTAGCAACATTCTGACAATACAATTTATATAAACAATTGAGAGAAACAATGGTGGAATTGTAATTACAATTCCAGATCCCAAATCAACTAAGGGTGGAATTATAATTACAAATGAATTAGAATTCCTTATTCCAAATTGTAGTGTCTCATCGAAAAGTAGTGCCACATTATAAGTGTCCCAACGAGTACATTTCCACATTATAATAAACTTATTTGTAGTGTCATATAAAATAATAAATAATTATTCATAGTGTAGTGTTACATTATAGTAATCAGTTACATTATAGTAATCATTCCTAAGAAATGGATAATATTATAATAATTAAATAATAAACTATTCTTAACCAAGTGTAGTGTCGTATTATAAGTGTCACATTATAATTATCACTCCTAATAAATATGTAAAATTAGAATACTTATTCCTAAATAAGTATAACATTATAGTAATTATATAATACACGTTATTAACTCCATGTAGTATCATATTATAAGTATCATAATAAGGAGCCTAACCCAGAATTTTAAAAATGGAGCCTAGTTTGGCCCGTAGGTCCACCCGAGCTCCTAGGTAGGCCGGAACGAGCCAAAACGGGTCGACCTGTACTGGCTCTTTCTTGGTCCAACTTAAAAAAATTTAAAAACAAATAAGAATATTATTTGTATAATTAGTTAAAAATATTAGAAATTTTAAAATAAATTTATAAAAAAATAAATAATATGTTATATTTTTTTCCTATTGATAAAAATTTATAAATAATTAAATAAGCTAAAAGTATATAAGTTGAATAGTTGATAAAAAAAAAGTTTAAAACAAAAATCTTAAGAAAATTATTTAGAATTAGATTGAAATTTGAAAGTATGAAAAAAAAGTGAGGGAATGTGTAGTATTGGAAAACTATTTTATATTTAAATTTTTTTAAAAACTTTTGGCCTGACCCATTTTTAGGCACCATTCGTATATATCCTGATCCTTCTTCCACTCACATATCGAATATAGATTACCATAGGAGGTATTCATGTATCAAAGATAGATTATTGATATTGGCAATAATGGAAATTAAATTTTACGTCTTTAAATTATTTTTTAAAACCAAAGTATGGAAAAAGAAGCACATGTAAACTTCTCATTTTAAATCCTAACTGGTCCAGTTGAATACTTTGTGACTAGTTCTACTGGTCCGGTTGAGTTTAACCAGACCTAATAGATTTAGTTACTGAGTACTCAACTGGGTCTAGTCGAGCTCAACCGGACTCAGTAGAACTAGTTATTAAGTACTCAACTGAACCCAGTCGAGACCTGTACTATTATCTTCTTCTTCCTCAGTATTCTCACAATTTTTAGCTTAAAAAATTGCAATATGAACCTCTTGGTGTGCGAAAAATTGCACTCTTTTTGAGAAGATTTGGAAAGTTAATTGAGTTTTATGTTTAGAATGGAACGATGGAGATTAGCGAGATATTGAAGGAGGATTCACGTTTTCATTCCCTCTTTTTTTTTCTTTTTTTATTTTATTTTTAAGTTATATTTAATTATGTCACAGGAGAAAACATAAAGGGCATTATAGGAATATCGAAATATCATTAAAAGATGAGTCTAGTTAACTTTAATAAAAAATGTAGAAGTCTATTAACCTAAAAACACTTAGTAATAAGTCTAAAAAACTAAATTTACCGTTTGGATTTGAGTTTTGAGTAATATCCCAAAATGATAAAAAATTGTTTTCTAAATTTTAGCCTATTTTTCAAGTTAGCCTTGGAAACAGTTTTGTGATATAAGCCCACCAAACAAGTATTTAATAGACTCTGTGTTTTCAAAGTTTTTGGGTTTAAAAAAAGGGTTTTTAGCATGATTAGTCCCTAAATTTTTCGATGATTTGCAATGTATCCCCTGAACTTTTTTTTGGCAATTAGGACCCTGAATTTAGAATTTTTTGCAGTGTATCCCCTGAACTTTTTTTTTGGCAATTAGGACCCTGAATTTATGATTTTTGGCATGATTAGCCCCTGAATTTTTCGTTGATTTGTAATTTATTTTTTAATTGCTTAAAAATTTGAATTTCAAAACTATTTTTCCCCCTCCAAACTCCCATTTGTTATTTTTGTCTCTAAACTAAGTGAGATAACCATTATGCCATTAAAAAATTTGCACATAACTCAGGAGATATATTGCAAATCAGGAAAAATTCATGGGCTAATTATGCCAAAAATCCTTAATTCAGGGTCTTAATTGCCAAAAAAAAAGTTCAAGGGATACATTGCAAATCAATGAAAAATTCAAGGGCTAATCATGCCAAAAATCCTAAATTCAGGGTCCTAATTGCTAAAAAAAAAATTCAGGGGATACATTGCAAATTATCGAAAAATTCAGGGACTAATCATGCCAAAAATTCTTTGAAAAATGGATCCGAATTTGATACCAAACGGACTCTTAATCTTTGTCTTAGTAATAATAGTACTTGTTACCTTACCTTTTGAGAATATAATAGATTTACTAGCTTATGTATAGTCCTACACAAGAATAAAAAAAGAATAAAATTAGACCTTTAAGGTCTAATATGTAGGACTATTGATGTTTTCGCTTAAAACCTCATTTCTAGTTAAGCCAACAGAGTTTTACAAATTTATTCAAATAGCGGTGAGATATACTATAATTGTGCTGTTGTGCTTATGTGGTCTTGAATGCATCGAGTACAGTGAAAAAGGTCAAGCTTCGATTTATATTTAGATGTTATGTTGGTATACTTTTCTTCTTTTCCATAACACCTATTCTTTGGTTGTATATTATGTTGTTATGAACGACTGAATTCTTTTTTTTTCCCCTCTACCTTTCTATTTGTTTTTCCCCTTTCTGGTAATAAGGATTTTTTTCCAGTTTCTCCTCTTTCGTTCTTGATCAAATGGCACACGAGGGTCTAAGCCATGGCCCTCGTATATAATAAACGACATAGTTTATAAGTTTCCAGTAAAGTAACGTATCGTAGTTATTTATAGTTTTTATTTTTCATCAATGAAAAAGGGCATTATGAATTTGATCACCCTCTTGTAAAGCATGTAATGAAAGTATAAATCATTAACAAAATTAGAATTTTTTATTTAATGAAAATATTAGAATTCTAAATTTGTCCCCGTATTCACAAACAAGCTCAATCGAGTGTTATGGGAATTGTAAGATATTTTGGGAATTATTAAGAAATGAGTTATGTAAATAATTTTATATACGTCAGATGACAATAAAAATTAGTTTTATAACATTTATAGATGAGTTATTATATTTATTACGGGGCATCAGATGACCCAATGTGAAAATACATCCAATAAAAAGGTCCAATGGTTACAAACTGGTTAACTTCATTTAAAGGCAGACGTACTTAAGACTATTTGAAAGATTCATGCCCTTCTAGAAGTCGAGTTGAATCAGCTCACTTGTTAGTTGTTACAACTATGTTTTTCATTTATAATTACCTAGGCAATTCATAGGCCACCGATGAAATTAAAACGCTCAGTTCGTACGTGTATATATTTATATTCTAAAGCAGAAAAAAAATTAAAAAAAATCCCAATGTAACTAATTTCACCACGATAATAATATTCATAAATCTAGTTTGACAGAACCAAGTGTCTTTTATAAAATTACGCCTATGGATACGAGGACTTGTACCGTAATAAAAGACAAAATAACATAAGTGACTTTAATGTTAGAAAAATAATAAGTTGTCTCACCATATAATTCTCGCATTATGAGTTTTGTACTACTTTCGCCTTGAATTTACCTTGTGCACTATCAAGGTTGAAAATTCGAAAGCCGAAAATAGTGCAATGACTATAATTCAACCACAATTAATGAATAAGGAAAGCTGATTTTTTATGGTAATTTTTCAAAAAAAATAAAAAATTCCCAATTTTAAAATTATTTGAAAAATCTCAAATTTTAATTAGAAAAAAGGAATACAACTTTTAAAAAAAATTTAAACAATATTACTTTTTATTAATTGATGAGATACGAAGTAACTAATGAAGTTACCTCAGGTAACTTCACCGGATACCTTAAGTAATTAGATTGGTTATCCCAAATAACTCAACTGATTACTTCGAATACTATTGAAAAGTATTAATTTCGAAGAAAAAATAGTATTATTTTTAGTTAAAATGTTATTTCGTAAACGAACTTTTAAAAAATGATATTTTTATAAATCACCAAAAATTCAGCCCTATAGGGATTTTTTAAGTACTGACAAGTTATTTGACCTTTTTTTTATCCATAACTTAATATATGACCAAACTCAAAAATTTGTAGCTAAATATCCAACTCACTTAATGACAAAATTAGAAATATAAATGACAAAATTAGAAATATAACATACTCTACAACTAAAGCTTTTAAAAAAATATAGATATTTATCTATAACTTTTAAAACATAGAAATCTAATTAAATTAATTTAAAAAATTGATCATCCACCTAGTTTTTTTTTTTTTTTTTTTTTT
>JXTC01000160.1:497029-508352 GCA_002914845.1 Trema orientale
ATTAATGTTTTTTCTCTCTCTTATTTTTTAATATAAAAAAATGTACAAAAAAAATTTTTATTGTTCAAAATGATACCGATGTGTCGGTAAAAAAAAAAAAATACCCGCTGCCCATATATATATATCTCATAATTGAAGAAAGCATATTTGGACACGTAGTAAAGTGACGTGGCAAATAGGGGATGTATCTAATTTTGTCTACTTGGCTTCGCTCAGTCCTCGGATTGACGCGGAATAAAATCTGGTCGTTGGTAAGGCACCGACAACGGTGGGATCTCCAGTGTTCTGTATGATTCTGGTCGTGGGCCCCAGTTTTGGTTGTTATTATCCCTACTCTGCTCTCTGCTCTCAGTCTCACTCATTTGCCCCCTAAAAAAAAATAAAAAGAAAGTCTCACTCGTTTGCATTTCTTCCCACCTATATGTGACCATTTTTTTATCTTCTATTGTCAAATTAAAATTTTCGCTATTTTACAAATAATTTTTACCAAAAAATAAAAATAATTAATAATTGGTCTATATAGATTCTAGAAGGATAGAAGAGACATTACTTGAAAATTTTCACGTGGTACGTAGTATGAGGATGTTTACCCGTCAACGATTGGAAAAAATAATAATAAAAAAGGTCAATGAGCTTAATTGGGCAACTTTTGACTTTTTCAGCATATGAATGATTTAAGAACGCCAACCACCATTGAATAGTATTTGTAATAGAGAGTTCTAAACTATTTTGAGTTTTACTGATTTTGAAGTAACTGTCATGGTACGGCTTACTTTGTCTTCCTACTTTCAAATTGGTACTAGAGCTTGAGTTAAGGAAAGTTGGGATTGTTTAGTTTGCATCACTGATTTGTAAGAGAGTATAATTTTGGGGGATCAATCTAATCGTTAACTATTTGTTAATTTTACCTTTTGTTTAGGCATCAATTCTCTAAAAAATTAAAAATAATTAATCCAAGCTTCTCTTATTATCCAATTTTACCTTTCTTATTGAATTGTGTAATAAGCATTAAGACATATTATCATTTTTATATTTGTATTTTGACACTTTATTCAAAGTATATATTGTGTTTTAATTATTATTAATATTGACCGTTAGATTTGGAATATATTATAAATTTATATTCTGACACCAATTTAGAGCAGTTAATTTATCAATATGCAGTTTAAAAAATTAAAAAAAAGGGCATAAAAATTAATTTTAGAATAAGTTTATTAAATCATCTTAGTAAATTAATTGCTCTAAATTGGTATCACAGTATAAATTTGTAACAGATTTTAAATTGTAAGGGTTAATGTTAATAATAGCCAAAATGCAAGGTATAAATTGAACAAAGTGTCAAAATACAAAGTATAAAAATGATATTATCCCTAAGCATTAATATTGATAATGTCAACATCTATCTAGAAATGTCGAATGGGTCAGGCCAACTATTAGGCGTGATAACATGGCAAAGAAAATTTTGTGCCGAGTACGGCACGGTACGAGATGACTTTGGATTGTGCCAAGTACAACATGAGCTGTTAGACTACACTAAGCTCCTATGTTTAGGCACTATATGGTGACACAACACAACATGATTTTGGGCACGAACAGGATACAAGCACGACACGCCCCATAAAAGCACGAAAAGTACGACACTAGATACTTAAAAATAAAAAATTACTTAAAATATTAAATGATTATTTTTAAATTTAATAACTTGATAATCAATTATACTAAAAATTATTACTAGATTAGAGTAACGGCTAAATGAAAATTAGTTCTACATCTCACACTTAAATTGATATTAATAAAGTTGATTTTTTTTATAGAAATATATATTAACTAGTAATTAGAAATTTACAATTAATTCTAATTTAGGCTCGCTGTGTCTGGCATGAAATGCGCTTAACAAAAGCAAGAGCATAACACGAGCATGATATGAGATGTGCCTATACTTATAGGCCGTGCTGGACCTAAAGTATTTAAGTATGGGATAGTACGATTAGAGCGTTGATTTTTTAATAAATCTAATTTATATTGTAATAAATCTAATTTATAAAAAAACACGTGTCAATTCTTTAAATAAATATAATTATCCATTAACACAACGAATCCATTGGTTATCAACTTTTAGGGGCTTTATAAAAGCAGGTGTCAATTCTTTAAGAGGAAACTACACCATATGTTCCTTTTCAGATGTATGTACTAATGAATATCTCTTTTTTCATTTTATTGACTTCTATATTCCTTTTTAAGTTGTAATGATTTAAGTTTACCATTATACTCCTATGTAAGCTAATTAGACATTCATGTATTTAATTAATTTACTAATATGAATTATATATGTTGGTAAGTCAATAGTAAATGAATTGTATACACTGGTAAATTAATTACATACCATAGTAAATAAATTACATATATTAGTATGTTAATTAGACATTCATGTATATAATTAATTTACCAGCGTATATAATAAATTTATCATAATAAATAATTAATTTACTGTAGTTTATTATAATATATAATTTATCTACCAATGACTGATTTACCAACGTACATAATTCATTTAATATGGTATATAATTAATTTACCAGTATATATGATAAATTGATAAATTTACCATGTAAAAATAATAATATTTTTTTATATACTTACATATATATAGGTTGCCAATCCAGTAGGTATTTTTTTTTAGCCGCTAAATCATCATTTAATGGTGATCCAACGGCTATAATGAAGTACATGAAAAGACGTGCATCATTAATGCTATTTCTCTCTCCTACTTTTATATAATAAAAAAATATACTTATGTGTAAGTAAAAAAAAAAAAAAAAACCTACTGGATCAGTACCCATATATATATGTTAACAACATTCACTTTTTAATCAAGAAAAAAATTTAATATAGTATACAATCAATTTACCAACATATATGTGAAAATTGATAAATTTGCCATGTAAAAATAGCAGTATTTTATTATATACATTTTTTTAAGGAAAAATTGGATTTAACTAATAACAGCCACTTATATATATACATTAACAACATTCACTTTTTAAAATGAAAATTAAAAGTGCAATCGGGGAATTGAACCCACGACCACAATACTAAAAGTCATGCGCACACGTGAGGTAGGACGGTTATGTTTGTTTGTAACAAAAATAACGTATACTTAACAGCTATAATAAATCTAAAAGTTCAGCTCTTCTCGATTCCACTCCGTTCTTCTTTCCCTGTCACTTAAATCACTTTCAAGCAACCTTCATCGGTTTCAACTCCGGCGCCGATGACCTAGAATCCGATGAACAAATTGACCTATAATCCACTGAAATTATAAAATTTATAATTCTTGCTAAAAAAAAAAAAAGAAAAGAAGACTAAGTCGTAATAGTTCCATTGGCTCTTATTACACGTTCAATGATGGGGACAAGGATTGGGACCACATAAATTAAAAAAAATCAATGATATCAAAACCACTATTATTCTAATTTCTATATATCAACTCAACCTATAGCTACCATTCCTCCATAATTAATTCTTTGTCTGGGAAATAGAAAATAATTACAACATTTTATAAACTTCTATTGGTCATGGATAATGGATGTAACCAGTAATTAATTATATTCTAGATAATGCCAAAATCAATTTTAAATACCTTATAAGCTTAGCCATATGAAATACCAATAGCATTGCATGGTTAAAGGATATAAATAAATATAAATGTGTATAAGTTAATGATAATTTCCTTTTAATCTCTTACACAAGTCCCCATTATTTCTGCTTATTGATCAGAGCTTGGACGCTACTACGTACATGATGCATTGAGATTTGAGATATAGGGGTTTTATGCTTGCAACTAGCAAGGCAGTTGCTACTCAAAAAAATATTGATAATAAACTAATAATACGAGCATACTAATCCAAAAACTAGCAGGCTAGGACTAGTAACAAAGTTAATTTTTATTGGTCAATTAACGAGTTTGAAAGGCAATTAAGTAAGTCAACAATACCCTATCTTTTACCTCTATAATAATATAATATGACGAAGATACCGATTTAACGACATTGTCTACTTGTGGGCTTTTTCTTTGTATACATACGTGGAAATGTGTAATATTCGTCACTTGTATGACCTTTTATGTAAAGTAAATGAACATAAATGAAAACCAAAACAAAAGTGAGTAAATAAACCGGTCCTTATCTAAACCGCAGAAGATAGTCTTTCCGGAAAGACTATTCTTGCAAGCAATACTTTCTCTTTTTATTATGTTGTATATTATTTTGCCCATAAGAATCGTGTAGGTAAAGGTTGCCTTGATATTGAAGTTTCCTTTTTTGTTTTTAAATATATTTTTTGGGACTTTTATCAATTTGAGTCTCTTTAAATAAAGAATTTGAGGATAAAAAAGACAAAAAATTATAAATTATTTACAAAATTAAGACTTTCATTCAATAAAAAATTCGTATTTCTAAAACTACCCCTTTCTTGATCACAGTTTCGACCATATCGAAAAAAGTCTAATAAAAGAGGCGCAACTGGAATAGACGGTTGAAAATGTGGTCGAAATATTTCAACCATCAGTCAAAATTGACCAGATCAACGATCGAAATATTTTGACCCTTGTTGAACAGTGGCATAGCTGGGATCGAGATTGAGATCGACAACGGTGACAGAGTGCTGTAGGTGACGATGATGTCAGAATTAGTTTTGAGGAGTTTGCTAGAGAATAGTTTATTTTAAAATTTTCTAAAGAATATGGTTTTAAGTAATTTCAGATGTGTGACATGTCAATAAGAATTAATTTTGATAATACTTATGGATTTTTTTTTTCATTATGAGGACACTAATAGATTTCTTGGTGAAGTACCGTATTCCTTTTTAACATAAGATGACATAAATTTTTTTTAAAAAGTGGGGCTTAACTAATAACCTCCGCTTGTTATAAATTAAAGGAAAATACTAACTACTACCCAATCACCATCCCACCCAATTGGAGATAATAGATTTTCACGTCTACTCCCAGTATGACTCGAACCTGGGACCGAGATCCCAAGTAGTAGATACTCTTACCACTTGAGCCAACCTACCTTGTCAAGATGACAGAGATTAAGAGTTTGTTTGGCAACATTTTAACTTTTTAATTTTAAAAGCAAAGTGAATGTAAAAAGAAAACGTTTCAAAAAATTTACAATTCAGTTAACTTTTAACTAAATTATACAAAGTCAAGACTTGTTTACTTTATCATCAAAGTGGTACTGTTGGTTCTACTTTAAGAAAACCAAAATAAAATACAATTAAAAATAACAATATTTAATTATAAAAATTAAATGGAATCCATAAAGGGCAAGCAAAGATAAAGAATAAAATGATTATTAAAAACCAGACATGGCCTTACAAAAATAGAAAACACCTTCTTTTCCCAATGTCAAGGATCTTCCCGACTCACGGAGCAAGATACACAATGGCCGTACCGTGAATATTTAGTTAATTCGGGGGCATAATCTTAATCCATGAGTTATTCTAACCTCACACGTCTGTCACCTCGATCTAAAAAAAACCAACGATCCCTATCAAGGACACGTGTTCCTACGCTCGGTCACATTCGCCGCCATGACCGACCCTTCTCCCTGAGCCTGGTTCACAATTTATAAGCCACAGGAAAAAAAAACACCTTCTTCAACGAAAAAAAAATAAAAAAAATCAGGGGAGAGATTCATCTAATCCTTCTCTATAATAGTATTCAGTTTCTCTCTCTAAGGCTCAAAGTCTTCTTCAACACCCAGGTTTTAATTTATCTTAATTATATATTTATTGTTTATTTTCTCTGATTACTGAAGTATTATAGCTTTTTTCTCAGTTTGTATATATTTAGATTTTGTCTAGTTGGGGTTGGTTGGAATTGAAATCTGGTTAAATTTAGAGTTAGAAGAAGGTGTTTTTAGCTCAGATTTTGGGGCTGTGTATGTATATTCTGGTTCTGTAATTTTGAGAAAAAAAGCTTTTTTATGGCTATTTAAGCTTTGGGTATTTATAATTTGGGGCTAAGGAGTTGGGTTTGATTTGGGATACTTTGTTTTAAGCTTGAAGGGGGGTGTTTGTGGTGGTTCTTTGGCATTGTTTTTGAATTTGGTTGTGGGAAAAGGCTGTTCTTTTCTTTACCCATATTCTGGTGCTAAAGAATAATATATAAATATATATGGACTCCTTCGCCCCATATAGGATTGTGGTATTTTAGTGCTATAAAAAATCCTAAGTTGGGTAGGTTTTATAGGTTTCAAATTGGTTCCGGATTTTGGATTATTTTGTATTAGGACAACTTGGTTATTCTGAGTTGGATTGAGCTTTTAAAACTCGAAGCGAAGATGGTTGAATCTCTGGCTGCAACATCTCTTCTTGGGCATAGACCCCTTTATGGGGGAACTTTTGTTAAGGATGTTCCCAACAAGAGAAAATCTCCGAATAGCTGTAGTTTCCTGATAACGAAGTTCTCTGGCAAAAGGCTTGTCGCATCCTCTCCTTTGCCAGGATTGAAAGTTGATCGATTGGTGTTTTCGCCAATTAAGGCTCTTGCAATGGAGCTGACGAAAGAGGCTTATTCATTCAAGGAGGATAAGATTCCCCAGGATTGGAATTATCAGATTGATACTGGTATAGAGGGGAAGCCTGGTTTGTGGCCACCAGAGAATAAGGCAGACAACCCTTCACTACAAAATCCTTTGCTTCGACAAGAAAGGATGGGTTGTGGTTGGTTAGGTGCCATATTTGAGTGGGAAGGGGTTTTGATAGAAGACAACCCTGATCTCGAGAAGCAAGCATGGCTCGTTCTTGCTGAAGAAGAAGGGAAATCTCCGCCACCGGCTTTCATACTTCGAAGAATAGAAGGGATGAAGAATGAACAGGCGATCTCAGAAGTTCTGTGCTGGTCGAGAGATCCATCGCAGCTGAGAAGAATGGCTGCTAGAAAGGAGGAAATTTACCAGGCTTTGCAAGGTGGGATATACAGATTACGAGCAGGTTCAAAAGAGTTTGTCAATGTCTTGATGCATTACAAGATACCAATGGCATTGGTTTCTACACGTCCNTTGGTATTGAAGGATACTTCAATGTGATTGTGGCTGCGGAGGATGTTCATAGAGGGAAGCCTGATCCAGAAATGTTTGTCTATGCTGCTCAGCTTCTAAAGTTCATACCTGAACGCTGCATTGTGTTTGGAAACTCGAATCAAACTGTGGAGGCCGCTCACGATGCCCGGATGAAGTGTGTTGCAGTTGCTAGCAAGCATCCTGTTTATGAGCTTGGGGCTGCAGACTTGGTCGTGAGACGTCTAGATGAGCTCTCTGTGGTTGACTTGAAGAATCTGGCTGATATTGAATCAGCTGAATTTGGTTCTGCAGAGCCAGAGTTGGAACTGGAGGAAGAAGATGATAATCCGTCATCCTCCACTTTAGCAGCCGTTGATGATAATTTCTGGTAACCATATGAAATGTACAGTTCTTTATTCATTACTGATTCTTGATGATAATAGCTATATATTGACAATGCTGTGTATAAGGAAGAAAAGAAAAAAAAAAAAGAAGGCCAAAAAGGGGGAAAAAAATAGGATCAGATTAGTGGTGGTCTCCATTGGACTACGTTAATGTTATCATGTATGTATTCTCTGTACAATTATATATATCTATGGAATTTTTAGAGTAAATTTGGTGCTGCGTCTGTTATCCTACATTTTGGTAGGATGACTTATGCTTCAGATGCCAGACGAAATGTCACCTTGGATCAGTCAAATTCAAATAGCTGATTGTTTTTTATGTAGTACCATTTATGAGCTAAAGCCTTGCTTGATCTGGCACATAAGATACCCCATTATGATTAATACTACCCAGAACCAGAAGGTCGTCGTTATCTTGAATAATATAACTCTGTACCAGTTAGCTCAGACGTACATATAACACAAGAGCAAACCCAAAACTGAAGATCACCTGACCTTTTTAGCCTTTCACATATCGGGTTCTAAGATGTGGCATTGCCCCTTCCTAGCTCTGACTTTGACCCAGTTTCCTTGCATTGACTCCTAACAAATTTTGGGCCCGTCGAAAGGCCCATCAGAAAAATCTTGGGCCGAAAAAGGTCAGATTTTTTTTTGGGCCAAAATGACTCCTAAAGGTATTTTGTAAAGATAAATTTAGGTGGATGATCAATATTTTAAATTTGATTAAGTAGATGTTTATTTTTTAAATTTTGCAGCCAAATGTCAAGGTATATATATTTTTACACTTATCTACCAATTTCAGTTACTGTACTGAAATATACTGAGTATATAATTTTTTGTACTTGGTATATAAAATTTTACACTTGGTATATAAACATATATATCGGACATTTTTCTATAACATTTGACAAGTAGATATTTACTTAAATTGGGCCCAAAATTTGGTCATATTTCTATAAGCCTTTTTTATAAAATGACTCTTTTAGGATTGTCTTAATATCAGACTAATGATTGGTGGCCATTAGTTTGTTAGAAAAGTCATAGATGCATGTCCATAAAATAGGGAAAAAGACACTTAATACTACCTTTTGATAAATAATACCAAGAATATTATGTCCAAATTTTTACTTATTTTTGTACTATCTTTTTTTTAGAAAAATAACAAATTCTTGCTAAGAAGGATCAAATAACGTATTAGAATTTCCATTTTTTCTTGTTTCTTTTTGCTACTAGTTTACTTGTAGTTGATCACTTTTAAAACTAATTACTAATTTATTATTAGAAATCATAAATTAATTGATTTTTGGAAACTAGAAACCAAATTGGTTACTAAAACTAACAACCATATTGGTTTTCACCATAAATATCATAACTATTTAGTTAATAAAAACTGAAAACCAAATTAGTTACCATCATAAACAGTAGAACTATTTGGTTAATTTAATTATTGATTACTAAAAACCAATTTGGTTATTGAAAACTAGTTGTCAGAATCCAAAAACTAATATATATTTCTGTTGCTTTTACTTTAAAAATATACTTACTTAATTTGAAAACTTGATCATATTCTTCAGCGTCCATGTTCAATGCCTCACCCAATTTTTGTTACAGGGCATTCTTCAAAAAAAAAATCACAATAGCTTTCAGGGAACTTTCATTATTTCATGTGATTTGAAAAAGAAACCACAATGATTTCTAGGAAATTTTTGTGGTTTCCTGTGATTTACTTAGCTACAAGACATTCTGCTAAATGGAAACTACAATAGCTTTCAGGAAATCTTTGTGGTTTCCTATGATTTATTTAGCTACAGGACATTCTGCAAAAAGAAAATCACAATGGTTTCCCGGAAATGTTCATAGTTTCATGTAATTTACTTACGTACAAGACATTCGGCTAAAGGAAACCAAACTGGTTTCCAGGAAACTTTTGTGCTTTCATGTTATTTACTTACGTACATGACTTTCGGCTAAAGGAAACCAAACTGGTTTCCAGGAAACCTTTGCGGTTTCATGTGATTTACTTACTTACAGAATATTTCGCTAATAGGAAACCAAATTAAACTAAGTTAGTTTCCAGGAAACCTTTGTGGTTTCCTGTGGAAAAAAAAAAGGATGACTTATTTACTAAAATGCCACCGCATTTTCTAGTTTCCAAAGTATTTAGAAAAATACCATAAAAAGGTCGTACGGATTTTTATTATTTTTGAAAGGTCGTAAATCTGGTAATATTTTTTGAAAAATAGGTATAAGTGTCCAAAACCCCATAAAATATGGTGACAAATTGTTGTGTTCTATGGACTAATCGTTGTGAAGAACCTAAAAAAAGTTATTTCGGCCCAAATTACTCTAATGTCCTTATCCATATGGACTTAAAGATGTTTTTCTTGAGCCACATTGGCTCTGTTTGTGGTCGGTTTGGTCAAGTTTAAAAGCTTAAACCATTAACCAAACCGTATATGTAAAATCTTGATTGGTTTGGTCGGTATAGGATTTTTGAAGAAAATTAAACCAAACTAAAACACATTTAGGTGGTTTTGTTTAGTCGGTTTAGACTTTTAGGCTTCATAATTTTGTTCCTTTTTAATATGCTAGAAAGTTCGAACGTATAGTGATTTAGTATAATGATTTAATCTACCGTTGTAATTGACCATAGATTAAATATAAATTTCACCGTAATAAAAAATCTAACTTTACCTTAAAAATTGAGATGAATATAACTACCATTAATTTTTAAAGTTTCCACCAATAAACGACTTGTTTTCTACTAAGGTAAAGCAACTAGGTTACAGTCTAACAAAATACACAAATGAGTTTGTATCTTTTAAGGCTACAAGGGGTATAGAAAAAAGAAATATATATATACACACATATGTATTTGTTGGTTTTAGGTCGTCGGTTTTACGTCCCAAAATCATTAATCTAACCGATTAACAAAATGAGTTTTTTAAACTGACCGAACTAATCAAATTTCTAAGAATATTGAGCAATTTGGTTTCGATTGGTCGATTTCAATGATTTGGCAAGTTTTTTGAACACACTTACACATGCACTCTAGCAGAGGCAGTTGCCCCTCCTTAACTTTATTTTTGTTGTAAATTGCACGCAAGTATTTAAAAATTAGTCTTTGCTTCCTTTAAATTTGGCTTTTGCCTTAATTGCACTTATTTTAAGTAAATCCTCAAGTTTTGAGTTAGACCGTTCTTCACTTATTTTAAGTAAATACTCAAGTTCTGAGTCAGGCTTTCCTACTCATATGCTCACCTTATTTTTGGCTCCACTGGATTAGGTTCGTAACTCTGCCCCCGAACACATGGCACCCATATTACATATGATATTTCTCTATGGTGAGACGTGAGAATAAGAGCTCCCTATAAAGGTGTGTGGGTGGTGCCGATAATAATTAGTGCGTGACCATGATCCATCTCTACCGTGGTGTGTTTATTCTTAGGTCCTTGTTACAAATTTATCAAACTCGTCCACAGCTAAGCAAAATTGGTAGTCAGTATTTCACTCTGGTCACAATAATCACGCATTGTAGCTAGTGATATCAAAACAGAACTCCATTTTCTCCTAGCTTGGCCCTTGTAATTTTTTAAATGCATTATATCTTGTATTTTTATACGAATAAATAGTTTTTATCTCTTGAAATAATATATTTTTATTAAAGGGATAATTACACAAAAATACCCTCATATTTGGATGTTATGCAATTTAAATCCTGAAGTTTGGATTCTGCAAAATAATACCCTGAGATTATGAATTTCTGAAAATTAATACCATGTGTTGATTTTTAACTGATAAAATACAATAATATCCTCAAAATTAAGATGAATAATATGAATTAATCTAGTT
>JXTC01000160.1:508632-523869 GCA_002914845.1 Trema orientale
GATTACGAATTTCTGAAAATTAATACCATGTGTTGATTTTTAACTGATAAAATACAATAATATCCTCAAAATTAAGATGAATAATATGAATTAATATAGTTTTAATGGAGGATATTATTTTTTTTTTGTTCTTAAAATTGGTTAAAAAATCTATCCAGGGTATTAATTTTCAGAAATTCTTAATTTCAGGGTATTATTTTGCAGAGTCCAAACTTCAGGGTTTAATTTACAGAAATCCCAAACTTCAGGGTGTTTTTTTACAATTATCCCTAGTATTAATTTAAAAAATTCCCATTTTTACATCAATCAAATAAATGACTGTTTTATAGTTTTATTTTGATAAATGACCATTTTTAGTTAATATATTTTTTATAAAGTAAATCAATTTTTCAAAAATTATATCAATATATTTAAATATACTAAATATCAAAAGGGTTATTTTTCTAAAAAAATTTAGCCACTTTTAACAATGTTTAAAAAGCGGTTATTTTGTAAACTATGATCCAAAATTCGGTCATTTGGCTAAAAAGCCCATAAAAATTTGACAGCACTAATGATAGCCCAAGCAAACAATCTCACTACCACGGGCATGATTATGGGATATTTACAAAATTCCAGGCCCAAGATACCAAAAATTGAAAAATCCCGGCTGGACTAATTTTTTTGAAAAATCCCCGATTGATTTAAAAAAGTATCACTTTTTAAAAGTATTATTAGAAAACTAACACTTTTAAAAAATATTTAGAAAAATACCATTTTTTTAAAATTGGTATTTTTCAATGGTACTCGAGGTAACTAGTTAGGTTACTTAAAGTAACTAATCTAGTTATTTGAAGTAACTGTTCAAGTTACCCAGAGTAACTCGACTAGTTACCTTAAGTATCTCATCAATCAAAAACAGTGATATTTTTCTAAATACTTTTAAAAGTGATATTTTTATAATTAAATTCGGAATTTTTCAGAACAATTTCAAAGTCCGAGATTTTTCAATTTTTTTAAAAAAATGCCATAAAAAATCAAATTTCCTCCATGATTAAAGCCTTAAAAGGACATGTTCGATAGGTTGGCTTAGGGATGTGATTAAGATTATGTATCTTAAGGGATTTTATTAACATCTCAAACCAATAGATAAGCCTCCCATTATTTCATATAATGACTAAATAGTAATGATATGAACACCAAAATCTTGTACCAAAATATATTAGTTGATATGACATGCATTTCAATTACTCATTATTTTAAAGTGGGAATATACTATTTAAAATTGTGTGGCTAAAAATAATGCCACATCACAAGTATAAGTTTTTAGTGCAAGATTTTATGCTATGTTTAGTAGGAAGAAAAACGGAGAGGAAGGAAAAGTGGATGGAAATTAAAAAATTGGGTTATTTGGTAGAAGGGAAAATGGAAAAGAAGAGAAAAGGGGGAGGAAAAAAATGGTGGAGCCCACACAATTTTCCCCTCCCTAAAAAAAAAAAAGAAAGAGAGAAAATATAAAAGAAAAAGTTGTATGGTGTATAAGTAAGTTAAATTACTAAAATACTCTTAAATATTTAACTTTAAATAATAATTATAAAGGGGCAAAATAGTCACTTTAAATTAAACTAACTTTCTTCCTCCTTACATACTAAACAACTATGAGGGAAAAACACTTTCTTTTCTATCCTACACATTTTTTTTCTCTCCTATTTTTTCCTTCACTCTTATTTTCTTTCCTCTCTACCAATCATAACTTTATGGCACGTTTGGTTGGACAGAATCAACTTTGGAATGGAATCCTCATTCCCATTCCATTGTTTGCTTTGACATTTAAACAATGGAATAGGATTCTTTTGGAATCACAATTCCATCNTTTGGTGTGTTAAGTAATCCAAGGAGTTGTTGTTACTTCAAAGAGATCAAGCTTCATGGCTATATGCCAACAAAAGGAGTATTCCTAAACTCATTCTTTTGTTTTTTAATTTTCTAATATTTTACATGCTAAGTTTGGGGGAGGGAGTAAATCTTGTTGGATTATGCTAGTGTTTGGTTGTTTATTATTGTGTGTTTTTTTTCTTAGTTGTGTGATTGTGTATTTGAATAATTAGAGGTATTTGTACTTTCTTTGATGATTACTGTATTCTAATGATAAGAACTTATGGCACGTTTGGTTGGACAGAATCAACTTTGGAATGGAATCCTCATTCCCATTCCATTGTTTGCTTTGACATTTAAACAATGGAATAGGATTCTTTTGGAATCACAATTCCATCATTTAGTGAAATGCCAATTCCATCCAAAAAACTATGTAATCATGATTCCAAAATTTTGCTTTTACTTTTAAAACATCACTTTCCCTTTTTGCCCTACTAAAGCATTTAAAATTAAGGGCATTTTGGTCAATATACTACTTATTCCATTCCATTCTACTAAATCAACCAAACAATGGAATATCATTTCTATTCCCATTCCGATTCTACTTCATTACAATTCCTATTACCATTCTTATTCTATTCCACCAACCAAACATGTGTGTCAATCTTTATTCAATGACTAAATTGGACATAAAAATTTGAAAGCATCCCTTTTTTCAAAAATGATTAAACTAGAATAAATCCTAAAAATAAAATCAAGTAAAGATAAACCACCATTATATGTACCCTTACAGAGAATGCTAAATAAAAAAAATATAAATGAAATCCTTCTTTAACAAAATTAATCCTTCGTCCATCATATATTTGCGAACAATTTTTTTTTTTTCCTGAATTGTTTCGGAAAGAGTAAAGCATCAGAAATTTTTTTACAGAATGCTGCTTTTGTAGGTGTAAGAGACGATCATTCTTCATAGTCTATTCATTTGCTTCGAGTTACAAATTCATCTCCAAATTATAATTTTCTAGCTAGTTTTGTTTTTATATTACCCTTATTCCTTTCCTTTTAGTTTTTTTTTTTTTATTAATGCTTTTAAATCCTTTTTCATGTAATAAATTACAATTTCTTATTCAAAAACAATGCAAAATCAGCAAAAAGGATCAAAACGAGAAGAAAAACTAAATCATAAAGAGGAAAAGGGAAAGGATACAACTATCTATTAAGAGATGTACAAAACATGAGAGATAATTAACATGAGGGAAAGATAGGGTTGACCGAGTAAATCTTGGGAAAAGAAGAAGAAGAGGACAACAAATAGAGAAGATGGATGCTGCAAAATTTAGAGGAAGATGATTCGAGTCCAGAGGTATATTTGTATAAGATGATTCCACTGCTGCAGGTTTAAACTATGGTAAAGAAGAACAAAAAAATCTCAAACCTAAAGCCACTCAGAATTGTGATTTCTCATATCTATCTCTACCAACATCGGCCTTGATGTCTTTTACTTATTAGTAGTGACGGAGCGAAGAAATTTTTTCATAGGGGTATATACTAAAAAAATTTTAGCTGATTTTGAAATACGTTAATTAACATAGACTAATACAGAATTAAAAATAATATTTAAAGTGAATTTAAACAAAAATTATCTAAAGTAAGTGCAAAACTAAGAATTTCAAAATAATATAAGTAAAGTTCAAATTAAAAAAAAAATTAGTGGTAATATAAAAGGCATTATTGAATTTTTCTTATGAAATATGGGGGCAAATATTATAACTATAAAAATTTAGGGAGACAAATAAAAGATAAGACTGAATGTTTCAAATAAAGGTGGGATAAAAAATACAATTTTCAAGAAAGTGAGGGGGCACTGCCCCCACTGATCCCGTACTAGCTCGTGCTTGCTTATTAGGAAATATAGGGCAGTTGTGTATGCTTCTGGTCAATCTTTCATCTAAACTCTCTAAACGATATTCCTTAGTGCAATTAGACTTCATACATTTAATCAATCCAAATTCTAATACTAACAGGAAAATAAAAGTAGTATATAATAAATTTTGTAGGAATTCATTGCAGGAAAACACGAGGCTAACCCGGGTGAACTACCAACCATCAGCGATTGGAAAAATCATTTGGGAACGCTATATCCTGATGTTTATTAACTCTGCAATATTTATGCTTAGTTTTGTTTTTTTTTTTGCTAAATTAGACTAAATAATTAAATAACATTTATTGTTGTTTGAGTTGAGTTCAGGTGAGCCTGAAGAGATATCTGGAGATGAGAGGTGCAGACTGCAGATGCATGGTCTTTAACCATGATATGTGCTTTGCCAGCATTTTGGGTATTTTCTTTTTTTTTTTTTCTCTTATATATATATATATATATATATATATATATAAGTTAATCTATTTGTTTTCAGCCTTTTATAATTAGACAATTATAACACTTAACAAGATTTTATTTCAATTAATTATCCTGATCAGGTTGGTTTACTCTATGATATGAGATTTCACTACAAAATGTTACTGGCATGATAGTTGATTGGACAGAGGAAGAAAGGGAGATGTTTGAGAGATAACGCAACTATTTTATGTCTCAAAACATTATGTTTTAATTTTGTGTACATATTGAACTTGGACACAGCCAGCCAATTAGTTACATAATTCTACTATCAGAAGATATAATGTGTCATTATTAGGTTCCTAGGAGTGGTCTAGAAACTCCTTTCCCGGATGGATTGCTGAGGCGTGTTGCTCAAGATGTTGTGAAGAGGGCAAAAGGTAATTAACCATCTTTCATTGACCATATTGCATATTTTGTTCTTGTTGTTGTCGTTTAGGCATATATTTGTCGTTGGTGCAGGATGAGTTGGAGAGGAGAGAGGCTTTACAGAATCAAGGTATATTTATAAGTATATTTTAATGAAGTCAGCTCTGCTCTGTGCTCAAGCTTTAAAATACTCTTGTGTGATCCATAACGAGACTGACGGACTTGTGTTGTTGTCTTCTTAACGCCGTTGTCGTTTTCTACATTTCTGTCGTTTCAAAGAGATTGTCGTTTTTATACATCTGTCGTTTAATGAATTCATTGTTGTTTCTTGAAAGAATTGTTGAGATCATCGTTTTTTATGCCATTGTCCATTTTTACCTCTATCTTTGTTGATATATAAAGTTCTTGTCGGTCTAATTTAACTTTCGTTTCCAGCAAATTGGTGTGTCGGCTTTTTTTTTTTTTTTCCCAATAATGTCAATGTCGTTTCTAAATTTGTACATATCTGTTGTTTATAACTTTATAAGCTAATATTGTCGTTTTCATTCTACACCCAATGTTGTTGTTCAAAAAAAATATGCCACGGTGTAAGCAGCCATGAGAGATCTCGTAATATTTGAAACCGTACTTATCTAGTTGATGAACATTAACGTGTCTATCTTTTTTGATCGAGTGAGTTGGACGACAATGTGTGGAATATGGGTAAACAAGAGACGCTTGGTTGCTGCTTTACATGCATGCTATGAGCCATGAGAACACAAGTGGACGGCTCAAATTGCTCTATACCAACGGTTCAGATTAATTCGTGGTTGAACCACTTCACCCGCTCTTGTTAGTGTGCAATATTGCAATTTATAACTACATATGTAGTATATATGCATAATAAATACGTACTGATTCTCTAATACATTTTTAAAATTAGTATCTTACTCTAGATCTAATAAACAATTAGTTTTCTATCCCCCCCAAAAAAAAAAAAAAACGCGGGCAAGTGTTATAAAAAGAAAAAGAAAAAGCGTGTACATTCGTAACTCGATCCATTTAAATTTATATATCATGCATGTTCTTATTATATAATTAGGCTACTAGCCAGCAAGGGTGAAAGTGAGCCAAATGCATAAGCATGTACCATATAAAATCAATATTCTTCTTTTCCTCCTTTAGCTATCGTCTCAATATTAAACCTTTAATTTAAGTTAGATTGAAAATCTAGCATTAGTAGATTGCTTGCATTATTCATGGCACTGCTTCATGATGTACAGAGGTACTACCTTCCACATGAGCACAGCATGGTTTTTGGAGTGTCAAAGTCAACCAGAAGGAACAAAAGCACAACCTTTGAGAGCAGCAGAAGAAGGTGGAGGCTCGCCGCAGAAAATCCCGCCAGGGTTGCACCTTTGGTTGCTAAACAAAAGAGGACCTTGTTGGCTACCTTGCCTCTGGCTGCAAGCCTAAGTATCAATGGAGGTATATGATAATATTCGGTTTCCTTCTCTCTTTTTTTTTTTTATATTATAAATCCATAATGAGAAGAACTTTGGAAAACATATCAAGCATTTTATTCAAGTGTATATTTATGTATTTATTAGAAACTTATAGAAATAGTCGAGAATCAAAATAACTCGATTGCTAAAATATTCATGTGCATGTATCATGTGAAATCATGGATTAGCAAATATAGATAATTGAGAGTTTTTTTTCCTACTTTAAGATTAGATTCTCCTTCTTCCTAAGTGCTCTCTATTATTTTTAATTAACTCTTGGCATATATGTGAAATAATTGCAGAATAGGGACTGAGCATGAAAAGTTTGGTTTTCAACTTGAAATGCTAAGACCTTTAAGATATGGATATGGTCAAATAGCAGCGTTGCTTAGTGCTCTGGCTCAGAAATTTAAGTGGGACAGAGTAATGGAAGGTCCTAATGTTATAGGACTGAAAAAGGTTGACACTTTTAAAGTCTTTTCTTACTTCTAAATTATTTCAGTGCATTAAAATCTATTTGTAGATGGTAAATAATTACCAAAAAAAATGTCTTATTTTTCTATTTATTTCATTATTAAAAAATTAAAAAAATTAAAAAAAAAAAAAACCGTTGGGCAGGGAAAACAAAGCATATCATTAGAGCCAGGTGGTCAACTTGAGCTTAGTGGTGCCCCTTTTGTAACTTTGCATGAGACTTGTGCTGAAATTGATTCCCACCTAGATCAGGTCATCAGCTTTTAATATTTGGAAGATTATTATTAAATTAATAATACCATTGGGAAAAACCCCATAATTAATTATCTGATTCATTTATTAGTTTCATTTTGTAAATTTGGATAGGTTAAATCTGTTGCAGAAGACAGGGGAATCAGATTTTTGGGAATGGGTTTTCAACCCAAGTGGAAAACTGAAGACATGCCTCGAATGCCCAGGGTATTCACATATCCATTTTTGCTAAAGGATTACCTTATACCAAACAGTCCAATACAGTAAAATTTATATGAATTAATACTATTGGATTAGATTAGAAAAATTACTATTTTGAAAAGGTTATTTATTTATTTGATAAATGAATAATTTTTCAATTTATCGATAATTGAATATTTAAAATAGAGTAATCCTAAAAATTTACTCGTTACAACATGAATACATATATAATGTGTTCTATGCATTGCAAAATTTGAGAAAATTAAGCTCACAAGCATGTTCTTAAGTTTTTTTTTTTTAGCAGTCTTTTTAATTTTTTGTTTTATAGCAATTTTATTATTTAACTAAGGTTATTAATTTATCGAACAACTATTTATCGGGATTTTACTGTAGTAATTAAGCATCATATATTTTCGACAATAATGTTAAGTGCTGGAGTATTGCTAATAAACGAGAGTGAACTTTATACTATTTATTATAGGTGTGCACTTTTTAGTATGTGATCACAACCATAAGATTTGAAATATTGTTGTCAGCTTGTTTGATTTTGATTTAATTGTTTGGCTTGTCAGGAACGAGTTAGTATTGTTGATAAATACTACCCAAAAGTTGGATCACTCGCAGTAGATGTTATATTTTATACGAGCTCTATTCAGGTTAGAGAAAAATAATTTGTATGTATCTCTTTTTTTTTTTTGCTCGGATAATTTTGTATGTATCTCAATTCCTAGTTGACTTCCTTGTTTGACTATCATATTAGATGTGTCAGCATATAAATACACAAATTGATAGTATTGTCACAGTCTTATAAAAAAAAAAAGATAGTATTGTCACTATATACACGTGTATAGGTAAATATAGACTTCAGTTCTGAAGATGACATGATAAATTCCGTGCTAGTCTTGCTTTGCAACCGGTGAGTAAGAAACTAATTTGGTTCCATTCATGTCAACTTCCACTGCATTTTTCCTTAGAGAAATTCAATCGTCAATATTCAAACCAGAGAGTATAACAATTCCAAAAACAGATCACAATTGCTTTATTTGCAAATTCACCATTCACAGAGGCGAAGCCAAATGGTTATCTCATCTTAAGAAGGTAGTTTTCCTTAATTGGTGGAGTCCGCACTCATCAATGGCTAGAAGAGAAATGGTCGAGACGGGACTTTTTGGCCTTAAATGACAATTTTATGACCACTTTTCAACATGGTTTTTCTAAGATTAGTCATTATTATGACGATTATGAGTCATTTTATTTATGATTGGTCATTTATCTTATGACCGATCATCATTTTTATCATGATTACCTGTCATTTTGATCAAATTACTCCTACCCAAATCTAATTTCCTGGCTAGAGTTGAAAAATCATAATTGTCCTTAGGTACTGTGTATATGTTCATTAAATGGTTGTACATTCTTAATTTTATTATTATTATTATTATTATTTCCCAAAACAGCAAAGCTTGGGTTGAAATTGATAAGGACCGCACAGGCATGCTCCCTATAGTGTTTGATGATTCCTTTGGGTAAGTTCATACATTGTTTTCTATGACACAATTTATGTTTCAAACCTCAAGTTTCCTTAATTAGCATGGTAATAAAATATAGTATGTAACATTATAATAAACAAAAGGGCACCTTTCATTTTATTTTTTTAATTTTTAATATTTCCTTGGTGCAGATTTGAGCAGTATGTCAATTAAGCACTTGATGTTCCAATGATCTATGTCCATAGGAAAAATAAGTACATTGACCGTACAGGAAATACTTTCCGGGTATCCATCCATACACTTGATCCTTTCTTGTGTACATAAAAATAAGTACATTGCTCTTTTTTTGGTCAAACCTCTTTTTTCTTTAATAATGAAAATAGTTCAAACTTCTAAGGCTAATTATTTGTTTAACATAGATGAGTAATACTGATCATTATATTATAAATCTTGTAGGAATTCATGGCCGGAAAACATGAGGCTATTCCAGGTGAACTGCCAACCATCACTGATTGGGAAAATAATTTGCGAGCACTTTATCCTGTGGTTTATTAACTCTGTAATATTTATGCTTAGTTATCCAATTTTTCTTTTTTTGGCTGAATTAGAACTAAATAATTAAAAGACATTTGTTGGTGTTTGAGTTGAGTTACAGGTGAGGCTGAAGAGATACCTGGAGATGAGAGGTGCAGATGCAGGGCCTTAAACCATGTTATATGCTTTGCCATCATTTTGGGTAAATTCCCTTTTATTTATTTATTAAAAAAAAGATAAACTATTCGTTTTTGGCCATTTATAATAATACAATTGTAACACTCAACCAGATTTTATTTTGACTAAATTTCAATTCACATCAGGTGGGTTTACTATATGATGCTTTGCCATCATTTTGGGTAAATTCCCTTTTATTTATTTATTTTAAAAAAAAAAGATAAACTATTCGTTTTTGGCCAGTTATAATAATACAATTGTAACACTTAACCAGATTTTATTTTGACTAAATTTCAATTCACATCAGGTGGATTTACTATATGATGAGATTTCACTACAAAATGTTCTGGACATGACAGCTGATTGGACAGATGAAGAAAGGGATATGTTGTGCAATGAAGTAACTATAGTTTATATACTTTGTTTTTTATGTGTATTTTAACGTATATATAACTAGCCAACTAGAAAAATAATTCTAATATCAAAAAGGAAATGTGTTAATTTCAGGTGCCTAGGAGTGGTTTAAATACTCCTTTCCGGGATGGGTTGCTGAGGCATGTTGCTCAAGATGTTGTCAAGTGTGCAGTGGTAACATTAGTTAATTTTAACTAAACATATTGCATGTTTTGTTGTTGTCGTTTAAGGCATATCTGTGTCGTCTGATGCAGGATGGGTTGGAGAGAAGAGGCTTTGAAGAATCAAGGTACTTGGTTGAGGTAGCAGAGGTGGCAAGAACAGGTAAATGTTAACAAAATTAATTATATGACATTTGGATCAAGCAAAGCCTGTTTGCAGAATTTATGTGCTCAAGATGTTTCATTTTTAAGATAACAATTCACAGAATTATATTTTTCATTTTCTAGAGCCTCCTCGGAGAGAGAATTAATAAACATGATTTTTAGCAAAGTCCAAGCACTTTTTTTAATTGATTTTAATTATTCTTGATGTAGGTGTCACACCAGCTGAGAAGCTTTTGGATATGTATTATGGAAAGTGGGACCAACATGTCGATCCTGTATTTGAGGTAGGAGTGACAATATAGGTCATGACACGATAACACGACTCGAAACCCGCGCGATTAGCTGAACCTGCTTGACACGAAATTGACTCGAATTGACACGATTAAGTAATTTTTTAATAAATTATATTAAATAATTATTTTCAAAAAAATATTTTTTTATGAATTTCTTGTAAATAAAATAAAAAACATAAAGCTAATGAACTAATTTCTCTTACTATAGTAAAACTTAATTAAAAAAATCGAGTAAACTAACAATTATACTATTTATATACGTTTGGACCCATCAATCTGCACGTCGTTTTCATTAAATAGGTACACGTAGGTTAACCTGTTAACGACACGATTTAATTAGGTTAAACACGACACGACACATATTGCCACCCCTAATTTGAGGAACTGCTCTATTAATTGTCATTATATACATATCATATGATCAAGTATATCAACTTCTTCACTTATTCACCATCATCATCATCATCATCATTATATACATTATACGATCTTGGACTTCCTGGTGGTAATGAACCAGTTTTGTGTTATTGTTTTATTAACACAATTGTCACCAGGTCGGCTCAAGTTATTTTGGGGCGCTCAGCAAAATCATTTAGAGGACCTTTCAAAAGAAGAGGAAAAAATAATTTGAGATAATTTTGTTTAAGAGCTTTTTTTGTGATTGAATCAAAATTTTATACTCCTCTTTTTCTTAAAGTTTTTTTGTATCTAGATGCTTTTTTTCTATTAGACATATATGTTCCTATTTTAGGTATAAAAATCAAACAAATCAATACATATACACAGCACAACAAGAAAAAATAAAATGACTAATGTAAACTTAGTAAAACAATAATCAAGAAATTAAGAAGAAAATAGTAAAAAAGTTATAACCTAGAGATATTCAAACTCTTTCAGTGACTTTTTTTCTTCTTTATTTTTCTTTGCCGAGTTTTGTATCTTGAAAGTAGACTAAGTTTAGACCTTGAGACTGTTCAGTGCGTAGAAAGAACCAATATATTTGTGGGGCTCATTTCTATAATACTTGCCACGTGGACTAAGATACAGCAGAACAGGTGGTGAGAAAAGAGTAAACTCAATATGGATCCCCAATAATATTATTTAAAACAACATGTGAGTTCCACGTGACGTAGTGTGAACTCATTAGTTCATGTAGGTAAGAGTTGACCCATTCTCAGGTTCATATCAGACAGACCTTGGGCAAGGTCAGTAAATTCCAGACCTCATTTCGAAAGGTCTAGAAGGTCGGAAGTCCTGGGGGTCTCCGACTCACTATCCTTACAAACAACACTCAATCCTAGATTCAGTCAGAGCATTTAATGCTACATCGTAGCCGCCATGTGTGTTAGGTAAACCAACTTAACAGAGCAACATACAACCACGATCTTATTCCTTCTGGGCGCGTATCGGAGGAGATCGTGGAGAACAATTCATATCAACTCAAGAGAGATTGCAATATCTATAATCCGTAATTTCCGGAGGACATGATGATGAAAGGAGGTAATTGGTCCTGAAATTAAGGCCACTGAGTTCCTAATTCTGGGGCATAAATATAGCACATCATCTTATTAACAGGTTAGATTCAATTTCTTGCTATTTAGCTCCGAAAAAGAGATAGACGTATCTAACTTAAGCATCAGAGAGTTTTGTAGGTGGCCACCCTCGCCTCTCTTCACAGAGTCAAGAGCATAGTCAACTGGAAGTAGCAGGAATACATGGACAGTTGGTGAGAGAATGCACTAACAATATTTACTAAAAATAAAAGAACTCTAATAACCTATATTTTTCAATTGTCTCTCATTTCTTTATTTTGCGGACGCTGAATTATATATTTATAAAGAAATGTCCTTTTAATTTTATTAGCTTAAATATTGTACGGATTTATTTTATAAAAAAAATTATACTGATTCCCAAAAAAACCTTAAACTGTATTAATTATATAGAATTAAAAATGTTATATACACCAACGACACATCGAACAATCAAACAGTTTAATATTATTAAATTTCTATCAGAAAATATCTTCCTTTTTCCAAGAAATAAATTAGCTTTTTTCTTTTTTCTTTTTATTATCGGCGTATAGTAAAAGTTAGAAACTTTATTAACAATACCTCATTCGGGGAACTCTGCAGCTCATTCTCTGACTAATTTTGCTCTTAACACTTCTTCGTACTGTTTACGGATGAATGAGATACCTATATGTATCTCCAGTATTGTACTAGATGGATCTCTATTTGAATAAAAGTACAACAGTATTTTCAAAAAAATAAATAAATAAATAACGGGGCACGTATCAAATTTTCTCTAAACTAACTAGTAATTATATATCCAAGGTTTCCAAGTTTTCACAATCTAAAGGGGTTAGTTTTGTAACTCATGAAAACACAAACTGTAAAAACCGTATTTTGCTTAAATTGTGATATATTTTTGTTATGTAAATACTTTGAAGAAAATCTTATGTTGCTAAAATAATTAATGCTAATCGTAAAACAATTAAAATGTAGCTGAGTTTTGCCCCATTAATCTTCGTAATGTATTCTACAAAATTATTACGAGGATTTTGGCCAATCATCTGAAACGTATTCTTCCTAATGTTTTTGGACACACACAGAGTGTCATTGTGTCTTTGTCCTGGACCGACTTGTCTCAAAAGTATTTATTGTTGCTTTTGAGATGACGTGTAGTATGCATAAGCAGAATAATGAAAGAAATTAGATGACACTAAAATTAGATTTGAACGAAGCCTATAATAAGGTGGAATAAGAGATTTTTAGAAGAGATTATGATTAAGATGAGATTTTCTGCTGCTTAGGTCAAAATCATTTTATGCCAGGAAAAAAATACTAGATAATTTTACTATTCAAGGAAACAAAGAAACAATAATAAATGAAATAATAATCAATATTCGTAATGCATTAATTGTTGTTGTATTAGACCAAAGAAAAGGTTCTTTCTTTCTTGTAATGAATTTGATTTACTTCCGGTTATTATGGAGGGAAAATAGACAATTGAGTGTTTTTCTTATATAGGATTGGATTTCCCTTCCTTATGAATAATCTCAATTATTATTATTTTTTAACCGTCGCATATTTGTGGCTTAATTGCAGAATATGGTACTGAACATGAAGAGTTTGGTTTTGAACTTGGAACTCTGAGACCTTTGAGATATGATCAGATAGCAGAGTTGGAATTCAGAATAGACACCACAAAAAAATAGCAGAGTTGAAACAATTAATTGGTGCTAACGGCGGATAATACTGAAAATACACAAAATTAAATTAAGCAAAACGTGTGTAGATATATTTTGCCCGCAAGTTAATAATGCACATTAGTTGTATAATGCGTATATGTAACTTAGTTTCCAAAATGCATACTGCTTTGTACATTTGATAATTTAATATAGTTTGTTTGAGAGCTACTTAATTTATTATTCTAATGTTGGAACTTCAAGTGGATTTTTACTTGTTATTTAATTATCTTTTTATGGTTTCTGACTGATAAAATTATGTTTTTATAGCACTACGAATAATTAAATTATGCTTTCCGGTAAGTAATCTGATAAAATGCAGATGAAGTTATGAAATGGCTATGGTATAGCAACATGCATCATCAAAGAGTAAATATACCCTTTATTTATAGCATACAAGGCACCAGTACGTGCCTCCCTGCTTTTTCAAATTTGTTAAATTTACACGTGTCTTTTTTTTTTTTTTTTTGGTTAAAGATAATAAAAGTGATATTGTTTCTCAAGTAACCAGATTGGTGCTCAATATTGGTGGTGACAGCTCAATTACAAAACTAGTTAGAAAGACTTACACAACAAGTAAAAAGTAATGCTAAATACATTAGATAATGTGACATCTATTTTAACTGCTAAAGTTTAAATATACAATCTCACTTATAAAAGAGTAATAAAACTAGATGTCATATTATTGATTTAAGGTTTTTTGTACAATTTTTTGACGTCCCTCTCAATACTCTTTTCGGGACCAACTACTTCCAGAATTGGATTTAGGAGTTGCATTGAGGTTTGTCTCATAAGTACAATTATGTCCATGCAACAATGTATATCATCACTATAGTAAAATGTTATTACATTTTTTAGTCTTGTGAAATTGTGATACTACTCAGCTAAGATATTATTGCTTTAAAGTGACATTACTATCAAAACAGGTTATCTCTATAAAGTCAGAAGGCAACATGATTATGATGATAAAGTTAGAAGCCGTGATGATGGTGACAACAACAAAGAAAGAGATGCTCCAACCCTTTTAAGCCTTACTATTAGTAGAATTTATTGTTATTATTATTAAGTGGATTAGTGTATCCACTTGTACATGCTTGATTGAGAGTTTTGGGAGGTGTTTGTGGTACAATTTTAATGGAATTAAGTAATTAACCGCACTCATTGCGGTGCCAACCGTGCCACTGAACGATTATAAAGCCAGTATATTTTTTTAAAATATAAATACGGTAAAATTTCAATAAATAAATATTCGATAAATTAATAATTTCGATTAAATAATAAAATATTTTGATCCTAGCTCGGATCAATGTACTAAATTAATATTTTTGTTAAATATAAAGGGAAAATGACATGATACACGAACTTTTTAAAAATAAAGACAAAAATACAATCTTGCTCACAGAATTAATTTTCTGTACGGTCCAAAAAAAACTTTTGCCATTTCATACAATCTAAAACTCAAGAAATTTTATTAACTACAAAATCATGGGAAAAAGACACCTAGTACTAACTTTTGATAAATAATACCAAAAATACTATGTCCAAATTTTTTTTAGGAAAATAACAAATTCTTGCTAAGAATGACCAAATAACGTCTTAGAATTTCCGTTTTTTCTTGTTTCTTTTTGCTACTAGTTTACTTGTAGTTGATCACTCTTAAAACTAATTACCAATTTATTATTAGAAATCATAAACTAATTGATTTTTGGAAACTAGAAACTAAATTG